>LPNX010168034.1:23961-45988 GCA_001517045.1 Pseudotsuga menziesii
CTTCGGAATGTATTCTTCTATGTATCTTTTGTATTGTAACCCGATGTTTATTCCGGGATGTTTCTATTATGTATTTCAGTCATGTGGTCATGCCCCGATGTTCCGATTGGGAGGATTAATAATGTAATCAAGTCATATCAAGTCATTAGGTAAGTCCCCACAGTTTTGGGGCACTTGAGTTATTATACACTAATTAAGGTGTAGGCTCGAGTAGTAATTGTTAGGTTGAGCCCACGTGTGAAAATGCAATTCAAGTGAATGGATGAATATCAATAAAGAGTGAGAGTCTCTCTATTTATCACTTGTGAATTACATCACTTGCTCTCTCAAGTGTGGCGCACCTTTGGAGAAGGAAATACTTTGGCTTGACAGAAGACACAAGGCTACTGCTGTGTTGGGAGGTCATCTTACTGTTTTTGGGTTTCACATCTTGTGGTGATACTATCTTAGAGGAAGTTGCAGGTTTTTCTCCATTTATGGTTTCCCCGATCAAAACTCTTTGTGTCTCTTGTCTCTTGTGATGTGCTTATGTTTTATTGCCATGCTTGTTATTCTCTCAGTGAAAAGATCCTAAGATCATAATGCTAACTTAATGTGATGAAAAACTAACATGGTATTAGAGCTAGCCTGAGAAGAAGACATTGTACAGCTACAGGAACTAGGGCTTCCTATTTTGTGGATCTTCCTCCACAGATTTTCAGCAAAAGTATGCTAGGATGACTCTCCATTGAAGGGTGCATCTTTCTATCGATGCGGAATTCAATTTCAAGCATTTTCAGTTTCGATGTGGAAATTAGGGATTTCTACAAAAGAGGAATTTTTGAGTGAGACCAGCATAGGATTTTTCTCCTCATCAAAACCGAATTTTAGAGACCTGGATCAAGAAATTTGGTTGGGTAAATCTCTGGGAAAGTCAAACCCTAGTTTGACCCCTAGCTAGAGAAACCCTAAATACTGAAACTGCTAAGGTTTGGTACAGTCGCTATATTCCAAGTTTGGAAAAGTCTCAGAAGCTGAAAATTGCAAGGGCCGAATATAAAATAATAATGAACACTGTGTCCAAAATTCATCCTCAGATTCGCTATATTCCAGGAGATATGATCTCTCCAAGTTAGGGTTCCTCCCTCTTCCAGAATTCATCCCTAAATAGGACATCTGGGGAGATCTGCAATATCGTGGGCTACAGAGGTCCAAATGGAATTCCTGAAGATGTTCCAGAAAGGGAACAGACTTTAATTTCAGTGGTCCAAATATCATACTCAGAAGATTAGCCAGTGACACGTGGCATTCCATACAACTTCACTGTTCTAAACAGTCCTGTAACAGGTCACCTTGGGAAAAGGATCATAAATCCCGAATGGTAAAATAAATTTTGATGAAAACTATGGTGTTGGATCAGGGACATGTGGGGTTACCTTAGTGCAACATTTTAGAAATAGAGGATCAGTAATTTCAGAGATATCACAGAAACAGTAACAGGAATTTCTGCAGAAGAAATCAAAAAATTAGGGCTTCCTGTTCCGGGAGCTTCCCTCCATTGTTTTCAGAAAAGGAGTACATTGGACACATCCATTTGAAGAGATCTATCTGTTTGTCCAATTATATCTAAAATATTCCAAGTTTTTAAAATTAGGGTTTCTGCGACAAACCCTAGATCAGGGAACTACGGGACAAGGACGGACACCTCAAATCGGTAAGATCTAATCCTTTGTTATTTCCATTTGAGATTCTCATTTCAATATGATATATCACATCAGCTTGGTGACAAGCTTGCGGAAGTTGACAACTTCCAAGCCTAGAAGTATATGATCTCTCTGAAGAAAATGGATTGGACACCTACATGAGTATAGAGGTTCCAATTTCAGAGGGAGACGAGGTTAGAAGCCTTTCACAAGAAGAACTTGGTCAAGGCCAAAGAAGACATCATGCTCATGCTGCAGAGGATGATGAACCATCCAGAAAGAGATCCAAGTATGAAAGTGAAGATTCTTCAAGCAAGGATGAATATGTTCTGATATCAGCTCTCACATGTAAAATTACTCATGGAAGTGATGATTGGCTTATAGACAGTGGGGCTTCCAAACATATGACAGGATTCAAGGAATCCTTTGTAAGACTGTCAGAACATGAATCACCTCACAAGGTGAAACTAGGAGATGACTACCAATATCCAATAAAAGGTAGTGGGGAATCTTCATACAAGCTAGACTTTGGAAAGTCTCTAATAATGAATGAAGTATTGTTTGTTCCAGGACTCAAGAAGAACCTTCTCTCCATTGATGCAAAAGGAATGCGGGTTGCATTCATAGATGGTCAAGTCATCATATGGCCAAAAGGAAAGACTATCAATGATGCGATAGTGATTGGAGAACAAGAAGGAGGCTTATACAAATTGAAGGGCCATCCAGAACAAGCCTTGAACCATGACATAGTAGAGCCAAATGAGCTTTGGCATAGAAGGCTTGTACATGTGCATTACAGAGCACTACCTATTGCAAGCAAAGCTGTTGAAGGTCTTCCTGAATTTCAAGCTATTTGAAGGGAAGAACAAAATCAGAATATGACCTAAAGAAACCAGTTGAAGAATGTGAAGATCTAGAATGCAGAGACCATGCAGTCATAAGAGTCTCTCAAATCAAGAACAACTTGAAGCGGTAAAAGAAGAAGTGAAGAATTCAGAAGCGGTGATGGCCACCTTTAATGGCCTCCTAGGATCATAGGATTCATTCATGCAAGGAATATGTACCAGAAAGAAGTAATTACTTTTAGCAGACTCCGAGAAGAAGAAGAAGCTCGAAGAAACTGAAGATCAAGCACTCACCATACAAAGAAGATCCCTCAAGCGATGAGGAATGTGAAGAACTCAACTCTTAAAGAAATTCTTATCCTCCTTATCATTTGGATAAGAAACGATGCTACCATGAATCAAGAAGACGATGAAGCTGAAGGATCAAGAAGCAGTATACCCACGAAACAAATAAAGATAAGTATTCAATTGTCATTTCATGATATTGTTTTGTTATGCATTTGTTATATTCAGTTATTGTATTATGCATGATAGGATGTTTGCATTAATGACAGTATACTACTAATATGCATGTGATGGGTAAGTAGCTCATGGTGCTATACAAATTCTCCATTGCTACTTATCTAGAATGAAACCTCTTTGCTGACATATTGGATTAGTGCACAATCTCAATGTTGTCCTGGTAGAGATGGAAGGAATCTAGAAAAGTTTCATGAGATATGGATGAATGTTGTATTGGCTAAAGTAGTTGCATGATCATATATTTATGCATAAGTGTTTGCTAGTATAAATATTCCTTATGAAATGTTTCTAACCATAAATGCATTTGACTTGTAGTAAAGATAGCATACATAATCGCCTACAAGCAAAGAAGAATGAAGACTTGTTCTAAAGAACAAGTGATGACAGTTCAAAGACAAAGAATAATATGATGAGTGCAGTGACATCATTGATGCAGAACCTTCCAGCCACCAAGAAGAAAGGGAAGACCAGTTCAAGAAGAATGATGTCAGGACGCAGTATAGAGACCATTAGAGGAATTTTGGGGTCTAAAATGGGCCTCCTAAGGAAAATAATAAAATAATAGTTAAAATAATAAAATAATATTAATTAATTTTGTAGGAAGAAAGAAAAAAACTACTTTTGTGTTCGTATTTTCGACATATCTCCCTGTGTTTTTACTCAAATTTTGATCGGGAGACCTCATTGGATGTGGAATTTGATTCCTCATCCAACGAGTACCCACACTGCATACTTTTGATGGACCCCGCTACCCCAAAAACAAGAAATACTTGAAAAAACGTGATGATGACATCATCATCACGTTTTTTTAGGTATTTCTTGTTTTTGGGGTAGCGGGGTCCATCAAAAGTATGCAGTGTGGGTACTAGTTGGATGCAGAATCAAATTCCGCATCCAACGAGCTCTCTCAATCGAAATTTGAGTAAAAACACAATGAGATATGTTGAAAATACGAACAAAAAAGTAGTTTTTTTTAATGACAAATATGTCAATTCAACCATTATGGTTGACTTATTTTATTGAAATTCTATTGGTTCTTGAATTCCAACTCACAAAAACTTATTTTGGCACGTTTTCTTATAAGGCCCATTTTAGACCCCAAATTTCCTCTAATGCCTGAAGAGAAGTTCATAGTTCCATCATGCAGTAGATGGAAACATGGTGGGATACAAAGCAAGATTCGTAGCACGAGGCTTCTCATGAAAAGAAGGCCTATACTACGAAGAGACATTTGCAGCCAGTAAGAGTTGAAACACATACATGATGAGCCTGATGAAAATCTTAACCTTTTCTACAAGGTTGAATATGCAAGTCTATACACTAGATGGTCACATAGAATATTAGTAGCATAGGAAGCTACTTGTCACTCCAATACAGAATGTTTTCAGTGCATAGATCACAGAAGACAGAGGGAGTATGATGCTTCGCTTCAGAGGGAGTGACTATAGAATATCCTGAGGATCGACATGGTACGAAAGGATGGGCAGATTACTGATGACTCTAGGATTTACTGAGAGTAAAACAGATTCCAGCCTTTGCTTCAAGGTTGAAGACAGAAGACCAGTGATGCTCCTGTTATGTGTCGATGCATTATTGTTCTAGGTATGGAGGTGTGGCAGAGTGCAGATGGAATCTTCCTTGGACAAGGGAAGTATGCAATAGAGATATTGAAGAGGTTTAGGATGATGGACTGCATGACCACACGTATGGCATCAAACCTGAAGCTATTGAGTGATGCTTCATTAGAGTTGGTTGATGCTATGATGTATCATCAGATGATTGGGTCATTGATGTACCTGACGAACACGAGACCAGACATTTGCTTTGTTGTGAACACCTTGAGCCAGTACTTGATAGATCTGAGAAGTGTTCACTTGATTGCTGCAAAGCATATTCTGAGGTACCTGAAAGGTACAATTGATTATGGGCTCAAGTACGACGTGAATCAGAAGATTAACCTAAAGGGTTATGTTGATTCATATTGGGAAGGCGGTGCCATCGACAGGAAGAGTACTTCAGGATGTTGCTTTAGTATGGGATCAGGTGTGATCTCTTGGTTTAGTAGGAAGCAATCTTGTGTGTCACTGAGTACAGCTGAAGCAGAGTATGTCGTAGCTTGTTAAGCTAGTTGTGAGGTAGTATGGCTATGGAAGCTACTGTCTGATATATTTGATCTCCAGTTGGATGCTACTTGTATACATTGTGACAACCAGAGTTGTGTGAAGTTGTCAAAGAATCCAGTGTTCCATGACAAGTCGAAGCATATCAAGATCAAGTATCACTATATCAGGGATATGGTGCAGAGAGGAGCAGTGAAGATCCAATATGTTGCAACAGAGGAACAAATAGCTAATGTATTGACGAAGCCATTGGCTAGGCTGAAGTTTGAGTACTTCAGAGAGAGACTTGGTGTTCTCCAGATCGAGGCTTCCTCCCAGAGACAGTGATGAGACCCAAAGCCATTCTGACGAGCAGGTCAGATGTAAGGGCTGAGCCATTCTGTCATGGTGAAAGGATTTAGTTCCTTCCATGTCAGATATGAGTGCTAGAGATCCAAAGCCATTCTGATGAGCAGGTCAGATGTAAGGGCTAAGCCATTCTGTCATGGTGAGAGGATTTGGTTCCTTCCATGTCAGATATGAGTGCTGATTGCCATTCTAAGAATGGAGGCACCTGGTCAGTTACCAGGAACACTCAGTCAGGGACTGAGAGAGCCATTCTGACGAGTAGGTCAGATGTAAGGGCTGAGCCATTCTGGTCATGGCTAAAGGATTAAGTTCCTCCCATGACAGATGTGAGTGCTGGCCATTCTGTCGAGTAGGATAGATGTAAGGGAAATTGCCACTCTCCGGGAGAGTGGAGGCGCCTGGTCAGTTACCAGGTAGCTCAATCAGGGACTAGGGGCCATTATGATGAGGGTGTAGGATTCAGTTCCTACCAGGTCAGATGTGAGTGCACAAAATATTTCTTCAGTGTGGCGGATGTGATTTCGACCTTGGTGGAAAGAACAAAGTTCTTTCATCATTGTGTTGGTTGTGGTTCCAGCCCGGTTGAAAGTCTTCCATCAGTGTCGCGGATGTGGTTCCATCCTGGGTGAAAAGAACAGGGTTCTTTCATCAGTGTGGCAGGATGTGGTTCCATCCTGGATGGGATTGTGCCTTTCTGACAAGTAGGTCAGATATAAGTGCAGAGCCTTTCCATAGATGATAGTAGGTGTGTCCTATCATGCTGGTGGTTGTAAGTGCTGAGCCATTTCATAGATGATAGTAGGTGTGTCCTATCATGCTGGTGAATGTGAGTGCTAGTCCTTTCTGATGGGATTGTAGTTTACTACATGATCAGATGTGAGTGTTGGGCATGCCTTTCTGATGAGCAGGTCAAATGTAAGTGCTGGGTGAAGACCTACATGAGAGTAGGCCTACAACCAGCATGAAAAAGGGCTGGCTCTGTAGAACTTCCTATGATGAGATAGTACACACATGATGATGACCAGTGGAGATCCAGATCGAGCTATGATCCAGATCCAGTTATGATGACTCCAAGAGATCCATATCGAGTGATGATCCAGATCTAGCAGTGGTGATCTAGATCGAGTGATGATCCAGATCCAGTCTAGTGATGATGATCCAGATCGAGTGATGATCCAGATCCAGTGATGACGTTCTATGATGATCCAGATCGAGAGATGATCCAGATCCAGATGACTTGAAGATGAAGATGACTTGAAGACGAAGATGACTTGAATATGAAGATGACTCGAAGACGAGGTGATCCAGCTGATACAGAGAAGAAGACCAGTGCTGAAAATTGTGTCGAAAGAATACCTTCCTAGTTAAGAGGGAGTGTTGATGTATATGTAACTTCGGAATGTATTCTTCTATGTATCTTTTGTATTGCAACCTGATGTTTATTCCGGGATGTTTCTATTATGTATTTGAGTCATGTGGTCATGCCCCGATGTTTCGATCGGGAGGATTAATAATGTAATCAAGTCATATCAAGTCATTAGGTAAGTCCCCACAGTTTTGGGGCACTTGAGTTATTATACACTAATTAAGGTGTAGGCTCGAGTAATAATTGTTAGGTTAAACCTACGTGTGAAAATGCAATTCAGGTGAATGGATGAATATAAATAGAGAGTGAGAGTCTCTCTATTTATCACTTGTGAATTACATCACTTGCTCTCTCAAGTGTGGCGCACCTTTGGAGAAGGAAATACTTTGGATTGACAGAAGACAGAAGGCTACTGCTGTGTTGGGAGGTCATCTCACTGTTTTTGGGTTTCACATCTTGTGGTGATACTATCTTAGAGGAAGTTGCGGGGTTTTCTCCATTTATGGTTTCCCCAATCAAAACTCTTTGTGTCTCTTGTCTCTTGTGATGTGCTTATGTTTTATTGTTGTGCTTGTTATTCTCTCAGTGAAAAGATCCTAAGATCATAATGCTAGATTAATGTGATGAAAAACTAACAATATACCTACCCCATAAAACCCCTAACTCATAATATTTTAATATATCTTATATTTTTGTAGTACATCTCTTAGGAGGCCTATTTTTGGCCTCAAATTGTCTCTAATGGTTTCTTGGTAGAGAAGAATCCATAGTGAAATTATGAGGTTGGGAAGGCAAGAAGAGCTTCCTTCAAATTGGATTTAATCCACAGTGATGTTACCAGATTGATTCCTATAACATCTATGAATGGACCTAGATATGTTTTGACCTTTATTGATGACTATTGAAAGTATTATTGGGTCTACTTTCTGAAGCATAAGTATGATGTATTTGCGACCTTCAAAATGTTCAAATACATGTCTTAGAACACTCTCCGAAAGAATATCAAATAACTTAGAATTGATAATGGAGGTGAGTATGTCAAAAGAGAATTCTAGCAGCTTTGTGCATTACCAGACATTCAATTGCAACACTCAGTCCCATACACACCACAACATAATGGTGTAGCTGAGAGAAAGAATAAAACCTTGAAATAAATGGCTACATGCCTTCTAGAAGCAAGAAACCTTCCTCCATATATGTGGGTTGAGGAATTCAATTGTGCTTCGTATATCCAGAATAGAGTTCCTCACAAGTAAGTGATCAAGGATACTCCTTTTGAAGCATTAATGGGACATGATAAGCGCAATGTCTCGTGAGAGTTTTTAGCTCCAAGGCATGGGCCATAATTCCTACTTACAATAGGAAATCCTTCCAATCCCATGGTAGTGAATTCATACTGTTGGGATATGCAGATGACGCTAAGGCATACAAACTGATGGAACTTGCAACTAAACATTGTTTCATAGAGAGCAATGTTTAATGTGAAGAAGATCAGGTCCATGATCCACAGTCAACTAAAGAAGAAGAAGGTATAATTTCTCATCCATTTCCATTTGCAGATGATGATGATGATGTCTCACTAGTACCAAAGAAGGAATGAGCTACTATGTGACCAAAAATTCTAGTCACCACAAGTTTTTCAAGTCATTTACTACTAAATATGAGCAATTTTGATTGACCCAACTATAAATGACTAAAATTAATGTCTAATTTAGTCGGTAGTTAACAAATATGACTAGATAATAAGTGACAAAGTTAAAAATGACTAACATAAATGACTAATTTAGTCACATCATAAAAAATGACTAGCTAGAAGAATATGAATGAGTCATTTTTAATTGTTGTTTCACCTAAAAGATCCATTTTTTCCTGATGATCCTTCAGAAATCCTGGTCTGATATTCCCATGGTGACTTTTTTCCATCATTAGTGAGACTGGCACTTTTCCTCAGTTGTGATAGAGCATCGTCGGTGCACTAACTTATGGAGTAAAATGCGCTGGCATTTTTTTGTCTATTGACACTAGGTGCCCTTGGTGCTCTTTCCCTATGAGAAAGGAGCGCTGACACTTTTTCACCTTAATCCAAGTGCACCGTCGGTGGACCTAAAACATGAAAAAATAAAGATTCTAGTAGCTTCCTTGCAAAATCCCCTGTGGAGTTGGTTCTTACTAGCTAGGGAGAGGTGACATTTTCCTTCCTCACCTATTGGGATCACCTCCTATCAATTTCCTAAGTGAATATCAAGTCATTTGGCCTATAAATGAAGCCTTCATAGAGATACTGAAAGAGGAAAGATGAAAGCACCCTTATGCAATTTGACTAAGATATGGTTTAGAAGAATATTTGAGTGAGTCTATGTGCGATGAGATTGTTGTGAGTGAGAAGTGTTGTAAGTCCATTGTGGAAGACAAAGATGGCAACATCAAGGCTTTCATTGTATCTTTACCTTCTTTATTCATTAATACAAAAGTGTTCCCCTTTCCCATACTTAATTTTTGTCATTATCAATTAAATGTTGTTAGATTCTATGATCACTAGCTGTTGGCTCGGGAAAGGGGCATAAGAAGGAAATTCACGCGTGCATCCAAGGAAAATGCATCATGCGCGATAAAAGAAAAGGAAGATTATGAAGGATGAAGAGGGCTTATGAAGGAAGAATGGAGAAGTGCGCGGCAAAGGAAAGGCGAGCGCGAATGCACGCAAGGGGAAAATGGACAAAAAGCGACAGATGCAGAATCCAGATCGTGGCCGTATAAGGCGGCGTAGTCTTGCAGCTACAAACGTATGAGAATATATTTGTAAGTCAGGCCAATAGTTCCTCATGTCAAGTTATGATCACCACAACTGTAACCAGAAGGGCGGCTGATGGTGACGCCTAATATATTGCTGCAATGCAGTTGGCCCTACGTGACCATGTAAATTAGTATAAATAGGAAGGATGCAATGGTTGGAGAGTTGGTTTGGAAGGGTTTCATTGATCTTTGTTCAACTTTCAGTAGTAGTTGTTATTCAACAGTAATCCAAGGAAGGGGGTGCGGATTATGTTTTAATTTCATAACAATCAGAGAAGGAGGAGACTTAGGAAAAGTATGGTAGCATTAGAGGGGTTGTTGAGCTATGGATTTGACGGCAGTGGGGCAGACCGCTAGGAGTAGGAGTAGAGTAGAAGAGTGAACCATAGAGCACAAGAACTATGATTATGAACTTAAAGACATATCTCAAGATCAGTTTGCATCCTGCAGACTGCAAGGTGCTATATCCTTTCTCATGCCAGATGAAGAGCACCTTGGTGGTTTTTCCCAGATGGGTTTCCATGTTATTTATTGTGTCCAAATGAATGATTGATGTTGTGAATGTTCATGTGATTGATTAATAGTTTCTTTTCATATAATGTTAATTGTAGTTCTGTTTCTGTTAGTTTCCTGCAATCAGTAAATGGATGAACAACATGCCTTATTGAATCGAACTTGTATAATTGTATATCATTCCGTGTGGTTCCTAGTATGAATTATGAATTAAGCCATCGAGTCGATTGATGAGAATCATCTGCGTTGCATGAGTTATGCTAGCTATGAGGGGGAAAGGAAAGTTAGGTCATGTGTGATGACATACAGTTGTGCTCATTTGTGCAAAACCGACTCCTCTATCCAGTCACCCTGTTGCCTTCATTGAACTCCTTGGCTACGAGCCAAGGGACTATACTTTCTTGAAAATCATGAAAACATGGTTCTGATAGTTACCCATCTATGAGATATCTTCGGTGAGACTGCACCTGCTTTGCAGGTGTTGCCGATGGGGCTTGCTCTATTAAGCTGGTATCTCAGGTAGTTGTTGGATCGACGGGCTACATAGAACCTGGGAAAAGTGGCCAACAAATGGTTCTGTTGATGGGAACTATTGATTAAATCAGGGAGATGGTGTGGCACCCAATGAAGGAGGAGATAGAAGACTGGTTAGATGCTAAAACACTGGTTTTTGCTCAAGAAGAAAGTGCAGGAATGTGGTTCAGCATAGAAAGATGGTTAGATAATTATATATACTCTAATATTCACAAGATCTTCTTTGCTGAGTTTCCTGTTCTACTAAATGAATGGTTGGTAGGATTGGCATCCAGACGGACCAACTACCAGACAAGGGAGATTAGCGAATGGAGTGACCAACTAGCTTAGGAGATAACCAGTGTAAGTAACAGTGTCTCAAGAGTTGTTGATTTTTGGGTTGATAGTATATTGCAAGGGTATATTATTGAGTTCACAATAGATACTATAACTTCATATAGTGAAGCTGAATGATATTTTTTCCATGGACCATGAAGAAGATACTTATTAAGAATAAGTACATGGATAAAACAACTTGCTTATGAGAAGGGTCTTTTGCATCTGGATAGTTGAGCCGTGTGTCTAGGAAGGGGCTATGTCGCTAACAAGCAGGTACAAACATGGGGAGGAGTATGTGGAGATGTTCCCCAAAAGAACAGAAACTGAACTCGAGGTTGGAGTCCTAAGGAGTGGGAGAAGATTCAGATCAAGAAAGACAAGGAAAACTAAAAGGGGCCGATGGAATCCTAGTTTGTTTGAAGGAAGCAAACACAAAATTCAATTGTGCAAAGATGAAGGGTCTTGCAATGAGGAGGAGGGATATATACCGATCTTGGAAGGACCTGAAGATCTGGATAGATCTGATGAGACCTCAGGGTTACAGCACAATTATATAACACAGCTATAGACCTCTAATTTAGAAAGCACTAGTCCTGGAACTAGTGCACTAGAAGGTGCAACTCAGTTGAACCCTGCCCTAGAGAACCTAAACGCTAACCCAATGGCTACAACAGATGTTACATTACCCACCTTTAATGGGGATGGAACGGAATACCGAGGAAAACATTGGTTTATGTGTGAAGCTGTCTGGATGGTACGCTTAGTACATAATGCGGATATAAAGAATGGACAGATGATTACGACTTTAAGGGGTTGATACCTGGATTGGTTCATGAAATTTTGTGCTGCCCCAGCCGAAACACCACAAAACACCCTCGACGAAATTTGAGCTGCAATGATCTCAGAGTTCAGAAAACCCAAATTAGAGTCACAATGTATTACTGAGGTTAAGGAGATTAAACAGGCTCTAGCAGAAACTATGTGGGATTTTGACCAAAGATTCAAGATGCTAATGGCTAAAGTAAGCTTCTGAATGTTCAATGTACAAAATAAATAATGGTTTATTGCTGCTCTGCTACCACACATCCAAGGGTCATTGATGCAGCAAAAGATTGAGTCGTAGATAGAAGCATTAGAGTTGGCGATGAAGCTAGAGGTCTCGCCTATTGCTGATGGTGCCACCGGAATGGTACATATTTAGTCGCAGCTAGCAAACCTCACACTACAACTTCAAGATATCAAGAAGGGAAAAGAAGGACAAGAGGACTTGTGGTGCACAAAATATAGAATGGACGAACACACTAAGGACAACTGTCCGACCTTCATGGATTATATCGCATTTGGTGCACCTAACCCATTAAATGGGAAAGGGATACCTTGGTGTCATATATGCCAGTCAAGAGGGCACCGTGATGAGGAATGTGTGTATTTACAGAAGGTTGTAAGTACCCCTACAAGATTATTTTGTAAATTTTGTAGATCAGTAGGACATGATGAAAAATACTGTAGAGCATACCAGCTCTTGAAAGAGAAAACAATTAATACATACTTAATGAAAAATGAGGGGTTCCCTCAGGATGAATAGGCGCAAGCCTCGTACCAACTTGCATAGATCCCATCTAATCAGTACCAATAGCCATATGCGATGCAGTAGCCATATGTGCATAAAAACCCCTATCAGCAAAATTACCAGCAGAACCAGTACCCACAACATCAACTACACCCTCAAGAAAGGGGTGGTGTAAACTTTAGAGGATGAGGTGGTAGAGGAGGATTTGGTAGGGGGAGAGGTCTAGTTACATTCTATAACTATGGACAAGTAGGTCACTTTTCCAGAGATTGTTTGGATCCTTCGAGGACATGCTCATATTGTAAGGGTCAATACCATAATGTTGAACAATGTCCTCAGTTGATTGCAAAGTGGCAATCCAAAACTATTGTCGCACCCAACCCCCCACCAAACCTGAACTCGAATGCAAATGTGAATGTTTAGATTATTGTGGCTGAATCCTGATACCTGAACATTGTTGCTGTAACAAGAGGAGGTGAGATGAATGGAACAGAACAAGAAAACCCACAAGAACAAATGCAGCCGCAAGTGAGGCCGGCGGCATAGAAAAAAGAATCACCAACTGGCCCAAAGTAGAAATAAGTATTCTGGGATGTGCAATACAACTTCATAAACCTTGATATACCATCAACTTCAACAGAATTCAAGGACACACCTGAACGATTTTAACATCTGTTGCAGAATAAAGCTCCAACTGAGGTTACTAAGCTGAAACCTCTTCTATCAAGTTGTTTGATGCTAATCCAAGATAAAAATTCTATTGTAGAGCTACAAGAAATAATATATGGGATCCCTGTAGTACCACACACTGAGAAGATGATTAACCAAGTACGACGAAAATGTAATACTGGCCGTGAATTGCGAATGAATGCGCAGATAGGTGATTATGCCATGGACTATATCATTTTAGATATGGGGTCAGATGTCAATATCCTAACCCTCTGGACTTAGGAAAGCATGGGTAAGCCGTGCTTGGATTGGTCTCCTATCTAGCCGCGTCTTGCCAATCAGGCGAAGGTACTACCCATTGGACAATTGAGTAATGTCATCGTCGATGTTGAGGGATTGCGCACATATGCAGACTTTGAGGTCATCAACATTGTAGATGATACAAATCCTTACCCTGCACTACTAGGGATAGGTTGGGCTATAGGAAACCAAACAATTATAAATTTGAAGAAAAGGATCCTCTCCTTTGAAGATGAGGAAATGAGAGTAGTATCACCCATTGATCCATTTAAGGGGTAAAGATATGTTGAAACTTTTTATAAGGAGGGGCAGGTCAACTATCTCCATCAAATCTACAATGTTACAACTATGCATGAATATCATATCAATCCAATCGTAGATGGGAACTTAAGATGGAAGTGCGCGAGTTCATGTACGTCTGATTCAGGGGAGGCTTTAGAGAATTGGAAAAATAGGTTACATGAAGTCTCCATGAGAAGGTGTGAAAGAGTCACAAGGTCTATGCGACGGGTGGAGACTAAGTCAAGGGAGTTACCCACTTATGAGAGTTTCATCTACACTTTGGATATGGCAACCAAGACCTACGATAATTCTGAGCAGCTGTGACAAGGAACCCAGCAGGTTGTGCATACAATTCTAAATGCTGAAAACCACCCTATAATTCGTCATACAATCTAGCAAGAAAAAGGGGGTATAGTCGAGAATATCAATGACTCTAGTGCTCACCAACACAATGCAACTACTCAGCAAGATAATATACCTAGAGATGTAGAAGATAGCCTGACTAACTCCAGTAGGACAAAAACAGTTGAACTAAGTAAATATCGCAAAGTAATACAAAAGTACTCGCAAGATGAAGCAATTATACAAATCACAGATATCCTGAAGGAATACCAAACTCTATTCCCCCTAAATGGCATAGAAAGAAAGGGAATGGTAGAATACCAAGAAAGGATAAATATACCTTTGTGACTATAGAATAAGCGTACTCAACAACAGCTTTCGGCACGACATCATCAATATATCCGAGTGAAGCCATCCACAGAAGGAAGACTTATCCTACATATGCAAGCAAGCTATTCACGCACCCTCACAAGCTGAAGGAAACTTGGCTCAAGCCATATACCATCGCACAAACTATGGATATAGGCACAACACAACGCCAGAGAATTTTATGGTACCCATGTTGTGAGTTTGGTAAATGATAGTTTCCTGAAACCTTACTCTGATACAGAAAAAAAAAGGGGGCCAAAAGACGTAAACTATTTTGTTGTAGGATTGCGACATAACCAATAGAAAGCATGAGCAATAAACTACCCAGTGGTCACATCATCGCATATACCCAAGCGGGTGACATCAAGTGTGTAAAGAACAAGACAACTAGGAACTAAAGAATGCAAATAGTGAGAATGACAGGCTGGATAGCATTAACCAGCAGATCCATGCCAAAATATTTGTACGACTAGGTCACTTGCGTGGCATTAACTCAATGCAATATGAGGAGCAAGGTGGCGTATTGTTAGCTCTCATCAACCGTCTTAGCACTAATTGACATTACTAGTCTGACAAGTACATCCCAAAAGGTTAGCTACAGAAATTAATGGAGAAAGCCTTGGAAAAGGCAACCTAGGAAGTGTGATTAGACTTTAAAACTCTGTCAATTGATGATTGAAAGACATTATCCAATATCTAAGTATTCAGTTCTCCATCTAGACAGTTTTTTGTTATGCACTGAGAGTACCAGAGCTGATCGATTACAGAACTTCACCCTGTCGCCTGTATTCCATCCCATTCAAGCCCATGGTAATTAACATTCCCAGTGAGAGTGAGGCTTCAGACACCACTGTCATCTCTGGATACCCCATTGATGAAGAAATAGAGACACAATCCAGTCCACAACATGTAATGTTAAGGTACTCAAGCCACATAAGTGGGCCAAGGGACTGGCTACTTCAGGTTTAACCAACATGCTCTTCATGCCTCACTTTGGCCATAGCTTGCAAGTCAATACATATGTAAAGCAGTTACTGGTCTACTTCCATAGAGGATACTTATAGCTGAATCAGCGATACCTGGTTAATGATGACTTAATAGGACGAATAACAGGACTCCCAACTGAAGGTAAAGACCCTCTTCCATACCTGACTAAGCGCAACACTAAACTCATCAAGCAGAAGCACAACCTTCAGCGAGCAGGACGGGCCTACTTACTTGGGACCATCTAGGACAAAAGTGTTCGTGTTGCTACAAATATTTTATCCTGTAAAATATTTGATAAGGTGATGCCAACCCATTGTTCAGTAGCAGTAGTAGAAATTGCAGATTTATGTGTGCAAGGACAAAATTTCAATTGGTCATGGTACTTTCTTAACGCACTACTCGAATATGTGATTCTAGCTCAATAGAAGGACGATCACAGAATTTGCTATTCATGGTTGCTAATTTTGATTTCTTTCACTGTCTGGGCTGACCCTCTGGACTATGTACATGTAAATGCCCCAATGTCTTTCTTAGGCGCAAGATACCAGAACTAAAGATAAGTAAGTAAGAAGGACAACCAGCACTAGCCAGATAACAACATTGTATTCTTCATGCATTCAGAGGCCCTGCGCCAAGTTTCCCAACAACTTCACAGGCTCCACGCCACAACTGTTCAAAGGTATGCTTCTTTCATCAAATTTGAAGTTGATGTGCATAATATAAGTCTATTTCCTGTAAAAGGTCCACCTCGACAAATACATCAAGCCGTATGTGTATTCATCGAGGACGATGTGGACGCAATTGTCAAGCTCTGGCCAGAGGAATGGCGTGGCCCACTCATAGAACCACTTCCTGAAGAGTAGAATGTAGAAGAGCCACCAATTCACCAAGGTCATGGTGAAGAGCAAGAAGGTGATGATAACCAAGGGAATCCCTCCCAAGAAAACATGGAAGATGATGATGATACAAAGGACTCAGGCCAACTTCCTTCAGTGCAGCCACACACTGAAGAGCAGACGCAGACCCGTGTGTAACTCGAGGAAGCTCAATCATTGTGGAAGAAGAAGAAGGAAAATAGAACAGTAAACACTGTTGTATTAACTGAGGATGAGTTGTAGGTACTTTCCAATGCTATTAAGGAAGTTGCGCAAGATAAGGGCCTAGCAAGAGAGCATCTATCAATGAGTTCAAGCACACGGTGGAAACCAAAGCATATCACATTGATCCCAACATACCACTACTCACACCACCGTGGGAACCACCAATCAAGGTACTCATTCAAGCACAAGCACTTGAATTAAAGGAAGAGACAACCATAGATACTGATAGTAGCATCACCGAGATAGATTTCTCCAAGTTGCTCTTGGACGAGATCTATATCATCCAGCAGGCAGCTGCAGCTGAACTCCGACTAAGAAAAAATGCTATTGCTCACCAGGAAACAAACCAGAAAAAGAAGGCCAAACTGCGTAAGACCCTCTTGCAAGGGAAGGAGTGGGAACTACAGGAGTGCACCAAACTCTTGGCCGAAAAGGAGCAGGAAACCTTATCTCACGAGAAAAGTCATGTCACGTTGGCGGATTCCATTAAGAATGCCATTGCAACATTCCCACCAGAGGCAGGGCAAGCCGATGAAGTCTCCTTGGCAAAAGTTGCGAGGCTTGCGAAGATCACGCAAGAGATTCAGCGCCAAGTAGAAGATTTGCAAGCCTGGCAGATACCAATCACACCCCTAGAGGTGTTGGCACAAAGAAGAATAGTAGTGTCTGAAGCTTCTGACAAAATTAAAGGCGAAGAAGCAATCTACGCAAGGGCTGCAAACAATGTTGTGACCATTTGGGAAACATTTCTCAAGGATGATGCAACTGAGAAAATAAGGCAGTGCATTCTCGAGGAAGATCAACGCATCACTACTACAAAGGTGGACATGTAGAAGATGCCCCTCCAGTAAAAGGTCATTAATTATGTAGAGATAAAAAGTCTCCAACAGGAAGTACAGACCCTTCGCGAGCAGGAGAAAGCTAGGGAAGCCAAGGTTGAGGAATTCTAGTCAAAGGCAGAAAAGCTCACAGACCATATCCAGCCAATGTAGCAGAAGCTTCAAGGCATATTGCAGTCGATAGAGAAATACTTGTCAGAGTATGTACTGTCCAACCAGGTGGAGCAATTGGTCGTGCAAGCAGAGGAAGTTGCAGTGGAAGTTGATAAAATAGAAGCAATGGTGCAGGCATTCCAAACCAAGGTTTGGGATACTGTGAAAATAGACCCAGAACCAACAAGTTCAAAATAATGTATGCAAATATGACCAAGGTACTCGACTGAAAAAATAAAAATGTGTTTGAATTTTGGAGGAAACCATAGCACCGCGTGTGCGTAGTAGGCCGGTAGAACTTAAGGCAAAAATTTGTGCAGAAATGATGAGACACATTCCAACCGCCGCTAAAGATGATTATGATGCAAGTGATGGAAAATACGAGACAACTGGAACCTATTGATAGACCATTAAATGAATCAAGATTCAAAGGATATTTGGCGCTTGGTCCAGGACAATGTTGCAGCAGGATCAAGGAGGGATAACTTGGTCACTATGGCCATCAATCCCATCCGCACATGTTCATGACTGTCACTACCCAAAAGTGGTGACACTAGTAATCATAACATATCTAAGAAGGAAATCCGATACACAAGGTGAGCGTATTTTCCTCATAATGCCACTGGATTATCCTACATGAAAGAAGACCCGATGCTCTTCCTATAAGATCGGGGTTCGCTTGCACTAAGAAGACATCGATGTGTTATGTTGCTCACCCACCAGATTCAGTTTCTAATGAATTGGAGAGTTTCTTTTCGAGCAGCCTTGCAGGCTAAATCTATTGTTGTAGCTTTTAGTATGTTGGGTGTATCTAGTGACAAGAAGAAGAAAGATGGTAATAGTCACCCAGTGGGTTCAATCCATTGAGTAGGATCCTCTAGGAACTAGATACTAGGCCCATTTTGACACGCTTTGCGGGATCCAGTCCATAGTCTCTACAGTCTTTCACAAATTCCATAGGCTTGGAAGGTGGTTGTGACATCCACCCCTTCAAGTGGGATCTCCGGCTCTTAGCAGGATGCAAGGGGTCCAGTGGGAAATAATTGGCTTGAAATCTCTACTGCTTAGGTGAAATTTGTCAAAGTTTGGAAAATTAGTCACCTCCACCACCCAGGATAGCGAGACTTGTCTAGTTTTCAATGTGGACAAGTCTTGAAAGTTCATATATATGGAAAAGAGGGTGGTGAATATAGCACTACAGAAAAAAGAAACTCGAAGAAGTGCAACAAGAGAACAAGCCGCAACAACTTGAAGCAACTGCGCATCAGCTCTCTGGAGCATGAGAATGGCAGAAAGACCAAGGCCACCTGGATTGCTATGTCAAAATGGGACACTAAGCACCCTTGGTGAAATTGGAGGTGGGCTATGACAAGATGATGAGAGAGTCCCTGAGCAAAGACAACATTCCTCTTCATAGGGATATTGGTCTCAAAAAGAAGTGCATAAGCTTACCTTGTCGGCTCAAGAAAACTCTGCCATCAAATCCTCCATTACCCATCCTCTAAACTGGTGCTATGAAGCAAGCCATGTCAGTGTGCTTATCTCTGTTATAGTAAAGATAATGATTTGCAGACAGATTCAGAGAGTTCGGATAGAAATGTTGGGGTTGCAATGATAAGGACGATGCTAGGGTTGAGGATAAAGGTAAAAGATCGGTGAAAGGGAAAGGGCCTCATATAATTTTTGCTAGTGGTAAACCTTCTGTGATTGATGCTGCTGATTCACTTCAACCGATTCCACATGTGAAGAGGGGTCAAATTAAAGATAGTAGGAAGAGAGACACGCAAGAACCTATAAAAAAATTGCATGTAAAAAAAAGGAAAAGAAAAAGAGAGCAAGGAGCGGACTACGCAAGTTAAGATGAAGCCGAAGCTAAAAATAAATAAAAATCTATCTATATTTTTTTTCAAAAAGATACCACGCAGATCAAGCCGTTCATATGTCCCTTTCTTAGTGGCTCGAGATGAGCCATAGGTGAGTGTTGGGGGCCTGTTGGCCTGAGAAAGGGGCATAAGAAGGAACTTCGCATGCACAGCCAAGGAAAATGCACCGTGTGCATGATAGAAGAAAAGGAGGAGCGTGAAGGATGAAAAGGGCCTATGAAGGCAGAATGGAGAAGTGCATGGAAAAGGAAAGGTGAGCATGGACACGTGCAAGGGGAAAATGACCAGAAAGTGACAGATGCAGAATCCAGATTGTGTCTGTATAAGGTGGCGTAGGCCTGCAACTACGCATGTACGAGAAGATATTTGTAAGTTAGGACGATAGTGTATTGTGTCAAGTCATGATCACCATAGTTATAACCAGAGGGACGGTTGATGGTGATGGCTAACAGACTGCTAGGATGTAATTGGCCTTGCATGGCCATTTAAATTAGTATAAATAAGAAGGATGCAATGGTTAGAGGGTTGGTCTAGAATGGTTTCATTGATCTTTGTTCAGCTTTCAGTAGTAGCTATTATTAAATACTAATCCAAGGAAGGGGATCCAGATTATGTTTTAATTTCATAGTGATCAGAGGAGGAGTAGACTTAGGAAAAGTATGGTAGCATTAGAGGGGCTATTGAGCTGCAGATCTGATAGTAGTGGGGCATACTACTAGGAGTAGGACTAGAGTAGAAGAGCGAACCATAGAGCATGAGAACTATGAGTATAAACTTAAAGGCATATCTCAAGATCAGTCTGCATCCCACAGATTGTAAGGTGCTATATCCTTTCTCATGTCAGATGAAGAGAACCTTGGTGGTTTTTGCCAGATGGGTTTCCATGTTATTTCTTGTGTCCAAATGAATGATTGATGTGGTGAATGTTCATGTGATTGATTAATAATTTATTTCTATATAATGTTAATTGTAGTTCCATTTATGTTAGTTTCCTGTAATCGGTAATGCCTTGTTGAATCAAACTTGTATAATTGTATATCATTCTTTGTGGTTCCTAGTATGAATTCTGACTTAAGTCATCGAGTCAATTAATGAGAATTAACTGTGCCGCATGAGTTGTGCCAACTACAAGGGGGAAAGGAAAGTTAGGTCATGCACGATGACATGCAATTGTGCTCATTTGCGCAGAACCGACTCCTCTGTCCAGTCACCCTGTTGCCTTTGTTGAGCTCCTTGGCTGTGAGCCAAGGGACTATACTTCCCCAAAAATCATGGAAACATGGTTTCGGCAGTTACCCATCTATGAGATATCTTAGGTGAGACTATCCCTACTTCATAGGTGTTTCCAATGGGGCTTTCTCTATTGGGCTGGTATCTCGGGTAGTTGTTGGATCGACGGGCTGCACAAAACCTGGGTCGCACAAGTGGGGAAAAGTGGCCAACACTACCATAGATTGTTAATTTGTCATGAAGCTATCACCTTGTTTTGTTTTTTCTTGATATTTCATTGCAGGTACCAAATATTGTATTCAGAACTTTGGAGCAAGGACAAAAGATTTCATATCTGAGGTATGAGAGTGGTTTATTTTGAGTAAATTAACTATATAGGGAAAGGATATACTACTATGTTTCTTTTATCCTATTCTTGTATCATACAGGGTAGAGGAACAAGCAGTGTCCACACATATTGCATAATTCCTTGAAACAAAATTGGTGACCATACTGGGGACAAGTTAATCCAATTAGATCTAGGGCAGATCCGGTCAGATCAGGAGTAGATCCAATTAGATCTACAACTTTTGGAAACTTTCTCACTTGTGAAATTCACATCTTCTTCATTAGCTCATTTCAGTGGATAAGGTGAGTGATCCACCTTGTTACTTTGTCAATTTCCTCTTTTGGAAGTTGTTATTATTTCTAGCAATCCAGCTCATTCCAGTTTTTGGATCCTTTTGTAGATCTTTGATTTTTTCATTTATAGATCGACATGCGCACTTAGCCCGATATGACATAGTACTATTGTCCCATAGGATCCTTTTTCTTCTTAACATCCAACACCATCAGCCTTCTTGTAGTTTACACAGAGCACCGTCGACGCCCCGTTGCTGTGGACAAAACGTGTCGATCCCCTTACAACGATCTGGTGCATCCTTCTTATGTGCAGCGAGGTAGGTTCCCATACTGCTTGCAATTTTACTTTTTGATGTTTTTATGTCTCTGAAATATTTCAGTGTGTTTTTCTTGAATTATTGATTGCTTAGTTTGGTGGTTTTGACACTCTGAATCTCACTTGTTGAGCTCAGTTTCAAAAAATCTATTTTCTCTTTTAATAAAGGAGTCATAGTGAAAAGGAGTTGTGTGAAAGTTTAGTTTTGGATTTCTGATTCGTGCCGTCCATTCTCTGAAAGGTTTAATTTCATAAGGAAATCTATAGCCTCTCTTCAATTAGTTTTTTTAGCTGGTTCATGTTCTTGATGTTTTCAGAATTACAT
>LPNX010168034.1:49634-120106 GCA_001517045.1 Pseudotsuga menziesii
ATGGATATAACATGGTTCACCCAAACGATGGTCTACATCCACAAAGAAATTTCCAGTCCTTTTATTGCAGTCCAGAAAGATGAAGGGATACAGCCTACAACAAAACCGTTGCACTTCCTCTTCATTCTCTCACAGTATCTCACACACAATCATAGAGACTGTTTACAATACAAAATAATACCATACACAGTCTTGTTACAATGCTTTCTTTTATAGCGGAAATACCATGGGAAAATACTACGCTTAACCCAATACCATGGGTTCGCAAAACTGTTGGCCAACACACATCCCAAAAACATTTCTTGGGGGCACTGCCCCCAAACCCCCTTTTTCGAGGTGCTGCCCAAACCCCAGGGAAGGGGGAATGAGTGTCTAGTACAGCTGGGGTACAAAGACAACTGAATAATATCTCTAGATCTAGAAGATCAGGCTCCACAACCAACAATCTCCCACTTGGAGACTAATCACAACAACTCCATCGCTATTGCACTTGATGGAATATGCTCTGGACCTTGCACTTGGAAAATTTCTTATTTTCACCTTCATGCTTGAAGTCCAACAGAAACCAAGCAGAAACTCAGTTTCTCTCTGGTTACTCCCTTTGTCAACATGTCTGTAGGATTCTCGCTAGTATGTATCTTTTCAATTTGTAATAGTTCTTCATCTAGAACAGATCTTATGAAGTGGTACTTGAGCTGTATATGTTTAGTATTCGAATGAAAGGTTGAGTTCTTTGAAATATGAATGGCACTCTGGCTGTCACTGTACAACCTACTATTCTCCTACTTCTTACGCAATTCTTCCATGAACCTCTGCAACCAAATCATCTCCTTACTAGCCTCTGTAGCAGCAACATACTCTGCTTCTATTGTTGAAAGTGCAATAACCTGTTGCATTTTTGAAATCCAACTTACTGTTGTTCCACCCACAGTAAACACATACCCTGTGGTGCTCCTCCTGCTGTCTTTATCACCAGCCATATATGCATCAACATATCCATATAGAATAGTGTCTAAACCTCCAAAACATAATGCATGTGAAGTGGTACCTCTCAAATACCTGAGAATCAACTATACTGCTTTCCAATGCTATTTACCTAGATTATTCATATACCTTCTCACAACTCCCACTGCATGTTCAATATCTAGTCTTGTGCACACCATGGAATACATCAAGCTTCCAACCGCTGATGAATAGGGAATCCTAGACATGTAATCTATTTCTTGTTGTGTCTCTGGACACATCTCCTTACTTAGTTTGAAATGAATGGCTAAAGGTGTACTAACTGGTTTGGTATTCTGCATTCTAAACCTCTGCAACACCTTTTCTATGTACTCAACTTGAGACAACATCAATTTGTGATTTTTCCTATCTCTTGTTATTCACATACCAAGGATTTTCTTTGCAACACCCAAATCCTTCATCGCAAATGAATTAGCTAGTTTTCTTTTTAGCACATATATATCCTACATGTTAGACCCCACAACAAGGATGTCATCCACATACAATAATGAGATAATATATCTTCCGCTATCTAGCCTCTTGAAATAAAAATAGTGGTCAGAATGACATCTATCATAACCTTGTTCTGTCATAAACTTATCAAATTTTAAATACCACTTCCTTGGAGCTTGCTTCAGGCCATACAATCTATTCTTCTACCTGCAAAACAAATTCTCCTTACCTTTGACCTCATACCCCTGTGGCTACTGCATATAAATCTCTTCCTCCAAATCCCCATGGAGAAAGGTTGTTTCTACATCTAACTGTTCAAGATGCAAATCTTCTACTGCCACTAGACTTACAATAGTTCTAATTGAATTCATTTTAACAATAGGAGAAAATATTTCATCAAAGTCTATACCTTTCTTTTGTGCAAACCCCTTTACAACAAGTCTAGCCTTGTACCGCTTCTTGCCTCCATCTTCTTCCTTCAACTTGTAAACCCATTTATTTTGCAATGCACTTTTTTCTGTAGGCAACTTAACAAGATCCCAAGTGTAGTTTCTTACCAATTAGTCCATCTCCTTATCCATGCCTTGCTCCCATTTCTTTCTAGTTTCTACCTGCATTGCTTCTTCATAAAATTCTGGTTCACCAAAATCAGTCATCAATAAATAATATAGTGAAGGAGAGAATCGTTCAGGGGGTCTATTTAACCTGGTAGAATTTCTTATAGTTGCAGGAGTTTCAAGTACCTAAGCTCTACTCTTGATTTTTTGGTGCCTTTGGAACTTCATTTTCTTTGATTTCATCAAGAACTGTGTACTCTGTGTTTTTTTTTTCCCACTTTCTTTCCCTGCAATTGATCTTTGTACATGGCCTTTTCATTGAAATATACATCTCTACACCTAATGATTTTCCATTTTTCATAATCCCATAAACGATAACCAAAATCATCAACGTTGTATCCAATAAAGGTACATTTCTTGGATTTAGCTTCAATCTTTGTTAAATCATCTTTATCAAGATGGACAAATGCTTCACAACCAAAAGTTCTCAGAAATGAGTATTTTACCTGTTTACCTATCCATGCCTCCTCTAGAATGCCACCATCCAAAGCCCTTGAAGGCCCTCTATTTATTAAAAAAACATCAATGTTTACAGCATCAACCCAAAACTGTAAGGGCAACCCTGCATGCAATCTCATACACCTTGCACACTCCATAATCATTCTATTCATCCTTTCTGAGATGCCATTTTCTTGCAGTGTTCCAGGGACTGTCTTCTCTCTGTGAATCCCATTGTGTGAACAGTAACTGTCAAACTCCTTCCTACAGTGCTCACCTCCATTATCAGATCTAAGACATTTCAACCTTTTTGTTGTCTCATTCTAAGCCAAAGATTTCCACTTCTTAAAAGTGTCAAACACATCAGATTTCTGTCTAATGCAATAAACACAAATTTTTCTAGTTGCATCATCAATAAAATTAACATAATAGTGAGAGCCACCAAGAGATTGTACCTGAGTTGGTCCCCATACATCTGTATGGACAAGGTCTAACTTTCCACTCTTCTTCTATTTCCCAACCCTGAGAAAAATAACTCACTTATTCTTTCCATAAACACAGTTCTCACAGAATTCCAAACTTACCTGCTTTAGATCTGGAAGCAATTTCCTTGAGTGGAAAATTTGCATCCCCTTCTCACTCATGTGGCAAAGCCTATGATGCCACAACGTCACACCTATTTATGTGGAAGCTACAGAGATAGAATAATCAGTATTATGTGGACATAAATATAACGTACCTATCCTATCTCCTTTTTTTATTACCATTGATCCTTTAGTGACCTTCCACCACATTTCTCCAAATGTAGACAAACAGCCTCCGTCTCTTAGCTGCCTTGTTGATATCAGATTTATTTTCATAGCAGTAATGTCCTTTACATCTTTTAGAAGCCAATCATTTCCATTATTTAACTTAATATGTACCTTACCCTTTCCAACAATTTTACATGGTTCATCATCCCCCAATAGCACATGCCCAAAATCACCTTGAACATAATCATGAAAGAATTTCCTATGGGGTGTTGTAGCATGACATGAAGCCCCTAAATCTACTACCTAGTAATCACTAGTATTATCTAATGCAAGAATCAAAACATCTTGTAACACTTCCCCTGCTACATTCGCTTCCTGAGTAGTCTCTTGCTATTTGTCTCCTTTCTTCTTTGGAGCTCTGTAGTCTTTCTTCAGATGTCATTTCTTACCATAGTTCCAACATTCTATTTTTTTGAATCTGGACTTGGATCTATCATTTTGAGACTTGCCACAGTTACCTGGGCTCTTTCCTCTCTCCTTTTGTCTCCCTCTGCTCTCCATGGTCAACGCATTACCTGATGTCTCACCTATGCTTTTTCTTCACATTTCCTCACTAAGAATAACACCAACAACATCATCAAACTTGAGAGTGTTTGAAATAGGGATAGAATTACTTACAGCCATGACCAAGCTATTCCATCTTTCTGGCAATGAACACAAGATTAGAAGAGCCCTAACCTCATCATCAAAGTTCAGTTTTACAGAACTTAACTGACTAGTAAGTGTATTAAACTCATTTAAATGATCAGCAATAGATCCACCTTCCGACATATTCATATTAAATAAACGCTTCATTAAAAAAACCTTGTTGGAAGCCGAGGGTTTTTCGTAGAGCTTACCCAATGCGTTCATCACACCCTCTGTTGTTTTTTCTTTCGAAATATTGAAAGCCACCAACGAATCCAGGCACAACTGTATTGTTCCCAGTGTCTTTCTATCAAGAACCTCCCATTCTTCATCCTTCATAGCCACAAGTTGTTTTTCTTTTCCACCCAACGGCAGGTGCAGATCCTTCTGGTACATATAGTCCTCCATTTGCATCTTCCATAACTGATAGTTTTGGCCGTTAAATTTCTCGACCCTAAACTTTCCCTCTTCCGCCATTGCTCCCACTCGAACTAGGAACCCTTATTTCCTGCGAGTTTATCAGCCAAATAGACCTTTTGGCTCTGATACCAATTCTTAGAAAACAGGACCTCAGAGCAATAACACATATACAGTTAAATCATTAAACAAGATGCAAAACACATTAAACATATTACAAAGAGACACAAATATAATGTGGTTCACCCAAACGATGGGCTATGTCCACAAAGAAATTGCTAGTCCTTTTATTACAGTCCATAAAGATGAAGGGATACAACCTACAACAAAACCGTTGCACTTCCTCTTCAGGCTCTCACAGTCTCTCCCACACAATCACATAGATTGTTTGCAATACAAAATAATACCATACACAGCTGTGTTACAATGCTTTCTTTTATAGGGTAAATACCATGGGAAAATACTACGGTTAACACAATACCATGGGTCCACAAAACTGTTGGCAAACACACATCCCAAAATTTCTTCTCAGGGGCTCTGCCTCCAAACCCCCTTTTTCGGGGCGCTGCCCCGAAGCCCAATGCAGGGGGAATGAGTGTATAGTACACCTGGGGTACAAACACAACTGAATAATATCTCTTGATTTATAATATTGGGCTACACAACCAACACACAAATCTATGTGATCAATTTAATAAGCTCATGATTTGACCCTCAAACCCCCCTAGGTGGACCAATCAACTTCCTAATCATCCAAGACGACCATGAATGCATGTGTGAATGAGGGTGAGCCATCCTAGAACATAAATGGAGGCATGGTAGGAATGGGTGAGAACATGGGTGAGTGGGAGTGGCGCAAGGCCCATAAATCAATGACCAAGGAAGGAAAAAAATGACCACAAACATGCACTAGTGCCTAAGGTCAAACACAATCCCTACTTTTGGGGATGGGGGAGTGCTTGATTGTTGAATGCCATCGATGAGGATGCATAGTTTGTCAGAATGATCCACCTAGAGTGCCTCAAGAGTCAAAATGTTCAACCAGGAGCACCTCAGCTATCAGTAAATGATCAATATCCCTAAGTCTAGACCATAGAACATTGCATGGAAGAAAATGAAAAGTTCCTACAGTATATGACCATGGTACTAATATGAATTGCTGCTCTATTAGATCATCACAATTTTGATGTTACATTCATGATGCTAGAATCGTGACGATGAAAAGAGGCCAAACCAAATTGCACCACTACAATAATCTTCACCAATAAATAATTTAATCTTTACATTAAAAGAATATAACTTTTGGGGTAGGAAATTTCACATTTAGTTGATGAATGCTTGAGCTAAACCTTGAAACTATATATAATAATTATCATTATAATATTGTTATATATTAATGTATACAAAAGAACTAACAAAAACATATAAAAATGAAAACAACCAAACACAATGAAATCATTTCATTTTCATTAATTTGGAGTTGCGCAAGAAACTATGAATCGACCATAAACCTAGATTTTTGAAACGATGTGGAATGTGGTTCAATTTTTGCACCAAAATGAAATATTTCAAGGCCCAAGAAGTAATCGAGAGTTCCAACTGTGGATTAGGGGTCTAATTTTGGTAGAGGAGAGATGTTTTAGGATGAAGGTTGGTTTCATGCCGAAATGAATTTGCAAGGGAAGAAACTATCAAAGATTCTAATGTACATAACTCTATTATTCCGTGTCATTGGGGTGTTCATTGCATATTAGAAAATGTCTTCTTTCAAAAATATGCACATCATTTATGCTTCCAGCCTTGCTATTACTCTATTGACTACTGATACATACCGACCGTTCTTTAATCGACCATTGCCTACAGTGGTTGGATCCCAAGGAAGATAAGATTCATGGGGTCAGGGTTCAGAAGCCAAAATGCCAACTGCCGATGTCCCAAAACCGCATTTCTAGCTCCTTTAGTGGGTCAGCAAGTTGATCATGCTGGGTTGAGCATCTTCACGGTTATACAACGAATAATTGTAAATTGTTATTCAGGAGAAACTTGAAATTTTTAGTTGCACATCATTTATGCTACCAATGTTGCTATTACACTATTGACTAGTGATCTAGACCGGTTGTTCTTTAGTCGGCCATCCCCTGCAGTGGTTGGATCCCAAGGAAGCTGAGATTCATGGGGTTAGGTTTCAGAAGCCAAAACCCTAAATGCCAATGTCCCAAAACCACATTTTCCAACTCCTCTAGTGGGTCAGCAAGTTGATCACGCTGGGTTGATCACCTTCGCGATTATACAACGGACAATTTTAAATTGTTATTCAGGAGAAACTTGAAATTTTTTAGGTGCACATCATTTATGTTGCCAACGTTGTTATTACTCTATTGACTACTGATCCAGATTTTCCATTCTTTAATGGACCATCCCCTGCAGTGGCTGTATATTAAGGAAGTTGAGATTCATGGTGTCAGGGTTCAGAAGCCAAAACCCCAACCGCCAATGTCCCATAACTACATTTTCCATCTCCTCTAGGGGTCATCAATTTGATCACGCTAGGTTGAGCACCTTCACAATTATACAACGAACAATTGTAAATCAGGAGAAACTTGAAATTTTTTAGTTTTTTTTCTAATGCATGTTATCCATTTATTTTCTCACGTTTGCAGACATTGCTTTCCATCTCAAAGGTAAGCAAACCCATCACCATTTATTGCAATTTCAATCATCTGAAGGTAATGGTTCATAATATTTATGGTAAGAAATTTGGGGTTTCATTTTTAACAAATGGTCTTTTTCTTGCATAGATGGCATGTTTAATTGAATCTACAATGGAAAGAAATACCAAGTTTTGGACATTACTAAGGAGTTGAAGAGAGCATGGGAAGCTGGCGTTGAGAGAAACATTGTCAGTATGAGCTAAATAATTATCTTTTTACTCATGTTTATTTGTAAGTTTACTGAGCATGGTTTTCATTTAAAAGGTGACTAATGGATCCCTAAACGAGTCCAAGGAGGATTTGGCCATTTTTGAAATGGATGGTATGTTATATTAGGTTTTTCATTGACATTTTTCCTTTCAACCAAGTTTCCCTTTCATGTTTTAATGCATGTTGAAGACCATATTATGAGAAACAAGTGGCTCTACTTGTTTACGGCTTAGAAGTCAGTATGTTAGGGTTTTCATCTTTTTTAAGAATCCTAAATCCTTATCGAGGTCCAATTGTGTGTAGAAAAGAGAAGATAGATGAAGGCGCTAGGTGAAGGAAATTATGGGGTAAGAATATCTATTATACATCCCATATTATAAAGTACTATTGGTATGATGCATGTATATGTACTTTATGTACTTTGTTATGATGCATGTATATGTACTTTGGTATGATGCATGTATATGTACTATTGGTATGATGCATGGTTATTTTTTGTTCTCTTTCTGTTGGAAAGTACTATTGGTATGATGCATGTATATGTACTTTAGATTTGGATTGTGGATTTGTGCTCTTTCTGAGGCAAATTTGTTTTGACAACTTCTTAGTTGTTTTTTGTAAAATGGACTATGAAGGCCATCTACTAATTGTGAATAAAGTATTTACGAATTTTTTCCTTGGAAAAAAAAAATCCCATATTATCTAAAATATCTACGAGCTTTCACTCTGTAATATTATTATCGCCAAAGAATATACGTTGTTCACAAATAGCTCAGTGCAGATTTGCAAGCCCTGTAATCATCGTTTTCTACAAGCTTTAATCCAAGAGTCTGTATGTTTAATGTATTTTATAGTTTATTAATCGGGATGAACTCTTTTGCTTTTGCGTTGAGCTTATTCCTATTGCTGGTTGATACCCTTTACCTGTAACATTATGTTACCTTTTTGCCTCTCTTTAGCTTTTCCTCTATAGCATGTTGAAGGTGAGGCTAAAGGGGTAGCCAGTGCATGGTTGATTCCTTTGGGACTTGGTTGGCTGGCTAATTGGATTTTCTTCCAACGTATTGAAATGAAACTTGTAAGGGATCTTCCCTTGGTGGGATGATTGGAATTGGTAAGGAAAATGCAAGTATACTTACTCATAGCTATATTAAGCTATATGATTGTCTATCAACAATTCTTGTATCCAGCCGCTTTCCAGCCCAAATATGACTGGAAATTGCAATAAGTAGTATTCCTATGACAATAGGCTATGACCTAACCTTTATAGGCAATGATCAGTTATCATAGAGATAAACTTCATGGTTTAGCTGTAGATATGCAAGTTGTTAGGATAATTGGTCACCACCTCACACTAGGACTACATCATCTACATATATAAGTGTGACTAGTAACATCATCTACATATATGGTTCACATCTCTCATTCTTGTTAGTTGGAACCTACCTTGTCATGCATAAGGTGTTAGAGGGTAATTGGTTACCACCTCTATTCAATGCATGCTCCTATCCCGTGCCGGTTCATGAGAATAGGGCTAGGAGCATAGACTGTCACTGCAGCCTTAGATTAATTGACTAGGGTACAACTTCCACCAATTAAAGAGATAATTGAAAGGGGGAATTTGGAGTATGTTAAAGCATAAATAATAGCACGATTGAGAGCATATGTTGGACACTCTCTTTTTCCATTTCCATTCTTTTTTATCTCTAGCATTTTCATTCATCCCTTGCTAGTAAAGGTGTATGACACATTCCAACATGTAATTTATGTTTTGATAATAAGAATAAGTTTCCTTTCTTTTGAGCATTTAAGGTTTTAGTTGTTTTTGTGGTAACCTTGGGGTGGCCTTTTTCAAGGCACTACTATAACCTTGTTAGTATATATTGTTTTACTTAATTTTCATGGTTAGTTTAATTATTTTCTAGTGCCTATATGATTTATAATCATTTCCTGTAGATTCATGTACAGTTCATATAGTGTAGTTATAATTCCTATAGTTTCATGTTCATTATATGGTTATGCCCATAATTGCATTATTTCCTTTCAAGCATCATTATCTTTATGCAATGGTTGAGTGGGCTATCTAGATATAGAGGATGTAGAATCCGTGTGCACCTTCTATGTGTGGGTCTCTCTTTCTTCTCCTATCCCTATTGATGAGTCCTCCTATCTCCTCAATGTGCATGCTAGTGGTTGTTTTTTCTCCTCTCTGACTGGACAAATTCCTATTACACTTTCTTATTTTATACTCGCCAAGAGAAACACTAGAAGTGTGCACCATATGGGTCTTACCTATTAGGTTTGCAATTAAATGTGCTATAGTCTATTGAAGTTTGTTTCTGCAAAACATGCACTTCCTTTTTTTTAGAACCAACTAGGCTGAAAGGAGGTGAGGGGATCCACATTGGGGTTTACTAAAAATAAAGTACAGTTCATCTGCCCAATAATGGAATCTAAGCCATATTGATCATCAATAGTATTTTTACACCCTTTATTATTTCACAACTTGGAGTTCCAGACTCATTCATATACAATAGCTCATTCTTTAGGCTACTCGTTTAGTGTCTTGGTGTTGAGGCATATACCATAATAACCAATCTTGAGGTTACGCCCAAAATAAGGAAGACTAGTGTTCAGTGAATATTGAATAATATTAATATTGGCAATCAAAACATGCTTTATCATAACTTTCAGACCTTTGAGAGGTACCATCCATCAAGTTAAGATTCTAGTGTTTGAATTACTTTTCCAAACCAATTTAAAGCCTCAATCGCGTTCACCACCGAGTTCACTCTTTTCTGGCCTAGTAGGTTATGTATGGTGGATTTATGGAAAGCTGCAAACATGTGGAAAAAAAAAATATATCCTTCTATTTTATCTCTCCTACCAAATGTAAAGGGTTCCTACCAAGAAAGGCCCAGTGCTAAATGTTGAGGTGCTAAAGAGCAGTGTGTGTACTACCATTGTTATAGATTTTAGGAATATGTATCATACATTTTGTCATTAATACATGGTGAGGGAACATAGTATTGTAACAACCCACCACACTATCCCTCTTTACCTTTTCAATGGATACATGTCATACTATTGACCCACCACATACATACACTAGAAACTCATACTAGCATTCTAAATATCTCTCTCAAAGGGGATTAGAGAACCTATTTTATGTGTCTTAACTGGCATGGGCTCAAAGGATTTGGTCAAGAAATTTTTTTTTTGGGTTATATTCGTTCCTTTTTTGGTTTCATTGTACATTGTGGGCATAAATTATAGTTATTTTCCAACAATCATATTTGTACTTAGTCTTTGCACTCAATATTTCACTCTCTATAATTCAAATATCACCATAGAATATACTTCATTCATAAACAACTCAAATGTCGATCCATAGGCCCTGCAATCGTCGCTTTCTACAAGCTTTAACCCCAGAGCCTGTCTTTTTAATGTGTTGTATAGTTTAATAAGATCAACTTGTTGAGTTTTCATAACATTTATTTGTACCCATCTGGTCAAGAAACAATTTTTTTTTTATTGTATTCCTTCCCTTTCTGGTTTCCTTGTACATTGCAAGAAAAAATTATAGTTATTTTCCAACCATCATATTTGTACTTAGTCTTCATATTCCACAAAAGTTAAACTATTCTAAGACATGAAGTATATCGCTATCTAAGCTATCTATTTGTAGCTTCTATATGGATCTTCTTGTTTAGATATATTAGCTTTGTGGGGTAGAATTGATTGCAATTTTTCATACACACTACAAAGTACCCTTCAATTTGAAGAAAATAATGATCGTCAAGTTTGTCTTCTACTTAGATGGGTTCCTTCTTCATGACTTGTAATTTGGGAAAATATGGACTTGGTGTATAGTTTCTACTGTTGTTTACCAACTAATTATACATTTTCATTAGGTTCAATCATAGGGACCCAAAGAGTAGTTTCATAAAGATCCAAAGGCGGAGTCCAAAAGCATATGATTATGTTAGGTTTATTCTAGTTCAGTGTATTGGTAAAATATAAGATATTCACTTAGTAGAGTTGTGTAGGTATGTATTCTTTGAGTTCTACAAGTCAGGTTTTACCAAGTATTATTATATTTAAAAGGACTAGAGACTAAAGTTATTCTTATCTTTGTGAAACATGAGGAAATAGATAATTGCACCACAAAGCAAAGCTAGGTGTGATTCATGGCCCGGTATATATGCAGTGTATGATATTTTAAAACTATTGAGACTAGATGTTCTTCATAGCCGAGTTTGGACGTATTTATGTAAATATAATATATTAAGAAATTGTAGTAGGTGCAAGGTTCATGCAATGATACCATTAGTTCGAGGAGGAGCCTCCATGGCAACAACAACCAACCTGGAAGAGAGTAACGATATTAAAGGGTATGGTTTGTTCCAGCGAATCTCCAGTTTAGATATTCAATGCTAGGTTCATTGGAACCATCAAAAGTATATTATGACTATGAAAAAATGTAAAATTAGGATGGTTTGGAAATTCTATTCCAACATCTCTTTCCTTGTCGAGATCTATTTCTTCATGGAGACCTGGTTACAACATAAAGCTATATTAAGCACAACAATGTAGAGCTAGTGAAACTAGAGAGACCACTTATATATGTGCTTTAAACCTTCCCGTAACATGGAAAATCCACCATGCAACATCGTGTATAGATGCCAATCCATGCGATTTCAATTGGAGAGAGTAAAAAACCTCTGCTTCTATGTGCTTTGTTGTTATCTAGGGCTTGGGGCTAAGGAATGGGAGAATAAATAGCAGGACTCTCTTATCCCAGCTCTAGAATTAGCATCTACAATTAGCAGCTTTATGTAGCAGATTCAACATCTCCATGGTGACATAATATAGTAACTAGAGTGGATATGGAAACAATGAGGTCAGCTACATGGAATAACGTATATATTCCAATATCAAATGTGAAATTGTGGATATGACTAGTCGAAGTCCAAGTGCAAATGTAAATATGGTGAAATCATATATTGATGGTACTGTATCTGGAATCAACTGTATATCTAGGTCTAGGGAGGAGTGAGGCTTCATAGTCCTATGTCCAATGGCTCCATAGCATCAAGTTGAAACATGATTTCACGATAGGTTTAGCTTCAACTCCAAGTTGCACTAATTAGTTAGAATCAATTGTGTGACAAGACAACACGCGAGAAATGCATAGTGAAAGCATGCATGGGATTGAGACTCTACGACTCAATAAAAAGGTAGGAACCTTATAGTATCATAGCTTAATGTGTCAATCAATGGACCACTGGAAATAGACAAGGTAAAATTCTATATGACGACACCATTCTCCAATGGGCTACATATGCCACTGAAAAGTAGGTGAAGTCTGTTGTATTGATGGTCTCACTATGGTGGTGGAATTACAACTTTGATACCATCCCTGTTGAATCCTATAGCCATTTTTCATCCCACCTGGAGATGGAAGTATAAAATTTAAAACTATTCATATTATCTATTTTATGAATCCAAGCTGGTATTTAGTATTTTGATTTTTTACTTCTAAATAGACTATTCCCTAAGGTCATCGGGGTTTACTTTGTCTCTTCATTTTAGTTATGTTCTTAATAAATATCTTCTAGCTAATTTGTATAAGGAAGACACGTAATTAGACTCAATAATAAAATCACCTTCAATATTCATGGACCTCCCATGCTATCAAAATTAATCATTTAAGTTAGTGATTTGAGCCTATATATGTCTTATAAAACTTATTGAACCTAGTTGTTTCCTTTGACAATGCCTTCAGTGTTCTATCCCATGATTATTGCACTTTTATGAGATGGTTATTCTTAGTTATGTTTACGTTTCCTCTTTCAATTGAAGGTACTTGCTCCACTTGGTTGAGGTATAATGGAAATTGAACATACTGCATCATCCTAAAAATGGTCAGTTGATGGTTTGTCCAGGCGCCATAAGGTACAAAAATCCCATAATATGATGTGATGATGTGCATAATGTGAATAACAAATGAACTGATGATGTTTTGGGGTACAACTACTCAAATGGAACACATGAGAAAAATTAAGGTGATAACGTACAAAGATAACCGTCAGTGACCAAGTTTAAATTTAACTAGTTCCACTCATATTATTAGATGGTATTATTATTAATAGATGAATATATACTTAGCCCAACATTAAAAAGAAGGAAGCACCAAATGGGGTAATTTTCTTGTTCCCACAAGAATATATATATATATATATATATATATATATAGGTAATGAACTAGAATGAGAGTACATCCATATAAAATATCTTATTAGATTTGATTAAAAAGGTGAAAATAGATGGTTACAATAGACACTATCAATTCTAACACACATAAGGAGCCATGCGATTAAGGGACTTCTGATGTTGTTGATTACCATGTCCTAATTCCCCCAGCAATTCAATTTTCGCAAGATATAAAGATAGGAAAAATTCCAAAATTATAATGTCATCACCGGAAGGGATATTAAAGTAGGACTTGAAATTATTTCCAACATCGTTTCAGGTTGTGTAATCACCTAGAAGCCCATTACACATCAGCTCTTAAGTGTGAAGCTACCGGGTATTTCACAAATATACCCCTTGAAGTCTCAAGTGTTACATTTTCCAGTTGCGCAATAGTAGGAGCTCGTGACCTTAAGAATCTTCTGCAATGCACTTGTTCTATATTCTCTTATATTGATCATTGTATGTTACATGGTACTAGATGGCCAAGATAAGGAGAATAAACTTCCTTGTCAAAATTTTCTCAAGAAAAAATCACTTTTGCAACCTAGAAGGAAGACCAAGATGGATAAGGGACGTGGTCATGGAAACCATCTTGATTATCAAAAAACAATAATGTTGAAAATATTGAACAAAAGAATCCTAATTAGCTGGAAATTCCAAGTGCTCATCATCATGTAAATTTTTCATTTCCAACAAAGAAAAGAGTACAAGTCTCTTTGTATCCACCTAGAAGTTATGAGGAGACGCGTCTTAGACCTAGAAAACATGTTTCCAACTCTAAAAATAGTATAATCCAAAATCAGGGTGATGGTATTAATGAGCATGTACTACCAAGGAATTCTGACACAATACATATTGATTCAAAAAGTTGGATTTGTTTTGGCACATAAGCTAAAGTAGGTTCTCCTTTGAAATCCAAAGAAAGTGTTCCTCCTAATGATAAAGTTTTGCTTGATTATTTTTGAAATCCTATATTAACACCCTTTTTTGGTTGAGGGATCGTGATTCCCAAGAATTTGATGGTGATCAACTGCCCACTTCAAAACCTACACAAGCATCACCTGTGCGCCCTTCATTTAGCAATCTAAATGATTCAGATCATGAAGGCTTTCATCAACAACTTCATAGTGTGAGTATATTATACCTAATGTCAATTCCTTGTAAAATAAAAACATGTTGCATTTCATCTTACATTGCATACTATTAATGGAAATGAATGTGGACCAATTAAGGTTTTCATGAAAATTTCAGGTAGTGTAACTCTTGGATTTCAGTAAGTGGATGATATTTCCCTATGCACCAATGGGATCTACTTTGGAAACACAAATGGGTTTTATACAATAAGGTTTACAAAGAATAGGAACACATAAAATGCTAGAAACAACTCGTATTTTTGGTTTGTTTGCAACATAAGGTTTGATATGAAATGAACATAATATCTTACCCTCGTTTATTTCTTGGTATTCAATATAATTTTCTTTATCATAGGTGTGGGTGGGTTAAATTTGTTACCATTTACTTAAATTTTTTATTTTGGTCTTTGGTCATGCAGGATGAAGTGAATATTGGGATTGCAATTCCTTACACCTTTGATAGTGGCGTGTTTGAATGGACACAAATTTCATGTTCATCGGATCTCAACTCTATCCCTATAAAAAAACAAGTATTTGGTAATGGAATTAAGTTTCTTCCAGTGTTTGGGATGGAGTTCCTGATATTTTTTTTTTAGTCGGTTTCTAATTCATTTTGTATTAGCATTTACAAAGCCAAAAATTATCAGAGGTGGTTGTGACACCATGAAAAGAGTTACAAAACGATAGTGTATTTCTTTATAATGACTTAAATAAGGGAAAAATTGAAATTGATCAAGTAAATGATGTTGGATTTGCTGAAGACGCCATGATAGAAGATGATTTTGCATCCCCCATTCCATGTACAAACACATTAGGAGATGAAATTTTAGATACACATATCTTAGAAATTAGGTAGGATTCAAGTAAATCTTGCAAGAATAATCTAACCAATGCAATTATTGAACCTGAAGAAGTTTTGGAGAAGACATCTTTAGAAGAAACATGGCTTACCAAGAAAAATGGAAATTCTTGGAATGGAAGAAAAGTACTATAGAAATATGAATCCCAAGTATACATGAGTATTAAAATATGTAAAGGGATCTTGCAAAAAATAAAGGAACTCCAAAATAAAAAGTGACCAGATTCGAACTAAAGAAACGATCTCTCCTATCGGTTATTCTATTGTTAGTTGTGAAAGTGGAAATATCAATCGTAATGATCCAGACAAGGATTTGTGTTTCACAACAACTAATGTATTTAATGCCATGTTTGGATTACTTACTGGTAAAGATGCTACATACAATTATCTTGTAGTGAAGTCCCAAATTGGTATTGAATTAAGAGTCTAGCAACACCAATATCCTGTGGATATTCACATAACTGTTCAAAATGGTGACATGACAGAATCTATTATCAACCTAACACCAAATAACCAACATGATGTCCAAGATATTAACAATGGTGGTAGTCTTTGACCAACTACACAAGTTGGAATTTTGGAGATGCGCTCATAGAACCATGGAAATTGTTGCAAAACTGAACCTAGTACATCAAATGATAACTTTTTTTGTTCTTTTTGTTGAACTTATGGAAACTCAAAGGTGATGCTATATTGCATTTTGTTGTCAGTGCTGATAGATTTTAAAATGTGGGGTTTTCCAAACTGCTAAGTAACAATGCATTTTCATAATGCATGGGAAGATTATGCATTACAGAGATGGATGCTCTGTAACAATGCAAGAAGAAATGTTATCATATGTTATCATTGTGCATAAGATCTGTGTTGAATGGTATGCAATTGGAAAATAAAATTTCATTTGTTTTGCAATTTTTAGTTGTGAATGTTTACTTGAGTCTAACTTTTAAATTTTAATAGAGGAAGGCCATTCCAGTGTGGCCTTTAGAATGATTTATGTTGACATAGTCTATGTTGTTTATGTTTATTTACTTCTTTCAAATTTTGCATGGATTTACATTCCATTAAAATTATTCATACTATTAAATTTGAGGAACCAAAGAGTGGCTAAGCTTGACTTGACAAAAAGGTGTGGCAATATACCAAGAAAAACCATTTTAGAGTTTGTTGTTGGTAAATTGACAATGTTTTGACAAATTGACCTCATGTCAAACTATTGATGGTAGTTCAAAAACTACTGTATAATATTATTATGTTTTCCACAATGTTAGAAATTTTCTATTACAATATATTTTTTTCTATAATATTCACCTTCAAAAAATATTTTTCCATTTCCTAGAATAGGAAGACTCCCAAACCTTTCTTATATTTCTCTATTACATGCACCAAAGTTGTTTGAAGGGATAATCTTTTATCTCAATGATTACGTTGTTTCCTTTTCAAAAGGATACTTGCAATAATTGGCTTTAGCTACAAGAGGATTAGTCCTACACCGAAATAATATAATGGGTGAGCCAAAGTGCCAGAGTAATATTGTACTTTACACTGTAGAACTTCCTGAAACTAATAAACTTGGTGGGAAATATAAGATAGTTCAGAACAGGTTAAAGGAGGCTAGGTCTCTTGCAGATGCTACAGGAGCACAATATGCACCTCATACTTGGTTATTAGCATCCATAGTTGCTTTCTAGCTACAACTAATGGGTAATGGATGTAACTAGACTATAGTTGTGAACTTTTCAATGGGAAAATACATTTTTTCCCTGTTATTTAACTTAATTATATTTGCGGCTATTTTTTTTTGTCACAGTTAATTGATAATGGTGTCTCTTCACATTTTGCTACATGAGCATGAAGTTGGTGTCCTATTTTCTAAAAATCGCTAGTTACTATTCACTATTAAGCCTTTCATAAAACTCCTGATTAAAAAATATATCGGGAATTCTCATATTTATGAAAAAATATTTGAAATACGACATTTTTTAGCTAAAGAGCATTGCTTGGCAACATCTAGTGATATAGCTATATTTGTTTGAACTGTGAACGATGATTTGTAAGAGAAAGAAAAGGATTCAGGATGTCTGATTCTAATGATAGTTTACTTATTTATCACTATTGCTCCTTAACAATGAAGGGATGAGAAATAAATAAGCTTGCATCATGTCGTCGCTATTTTTAACATTTTTGAATTCACAACTATACACACTACAACATATTTTTCAATAAGAATCTTTAAATATTTCAGGAAGATTTGGTATGTATTTTTCTTAAGTGGAAGGGAAAAAAGTTGGTAGGAAGAAATTAAATATTCAGGAAGATTTGATATGTATTGTGCTTCAAATGGAAGGATAGTTGGTATCAAGTGCTCGAAAGTTAATATATTAGGTTTGATGCCAGGATACTAACTATTCAAATAAGAGTGGTATATATGGTTTTGAAATAAAATCAAATTAGAGTGATATATATGGTTTAAAGGAAAATCAAATTAGAGTTATATATATATGTGTGTGTGTGTGTGTGTGTGCGTGTGTTTTTAATTTGTTTACATATTTTTCTACGGAATTTTTAGTAAAATCGTTGGTCGAAATAAGTGTGCTTCATCCAAGATATTTTTCTTGTTTTTTAATATTTAATTTTAAAACCTTTTAAAGTAGGAAATAACTTGTAATATTTTGTTTTTGGGTCTAGACTTTGTTGATACAATCGCAAGACCTTAATGTGTAGTTACATCATCATGTGTTGACAAAAATTGGCTACTTGAAATAATTTATTGGTGATTTGTAAGGGGGTAGACTTTTACTCTTGCCATATGTTTTTAGGTCATAGATTTGTAATATATTTCCTTGGAAATAGCCATGTATCAAGTAATGCAAGTATTGTATAGAGTTCAAGGGTACTAGCTCAATGGAAGAGAACCTTACTTACAAGAAGGAGATTGGTGGTTCAATTCCTCCATACCCTATTTATAGAAATCAGTGAATATTTGCATATAAAATGACTAAATTAGTGAAAAAAATGAGAGATAAGTGACCAACAAATGCGAGATAAGTGAACAAACAAATGACCAAATGACAATTTTAGTGGCTAATTTTCTGTCTATTATCACCAAACATATGACCAGATTAATGACGAAACATATGACCAGATTAATGACCAAATATGCAAAAAAATTAATGACCACTCGACAAGCTATAAATGACCAAACTATATATGACCCCATTTTTTGTCGCATGATAAGAGATTGAAAATTAGCAGCCAAGGATCACCAAATAAAAAGTGGTCATTTATATGCGTATTTTGGTCATTTTTTTGGTCACTTATCTCTCATTATGTACTAGTGTGTTTCCAATACACGGTAATGCTCTTTGGACTCAAGAATGCTCCTACTATTTTTTCTAGGATAGTAGTGGTTTCCTTTAAATATTTTATTCATCAATTTATTGAGGTCTACTTCAATGATTGGATGGTATTTGGGCTCATTAAGGATCATATTGAGAGCCTCAAGATGATGTTGGAACACTATCACTAGTATCAAATTTCACTAAACTTAAGGAAATATATATTTTGTGCCCCATTTGGAATTTTGTTGGTCCATGTGGTTTGCACGATGGAATATTGGTTGACCCTACCAAAATTTCAATCATCGTCGACTTACCACCACCTGCCACAGAGCAATTGAGAGAAACATTGGGACATACAGGATACTATAAATTTTTTATCAAAGGTTATGCAGAGGTGACTGCTTCGATGGAGAAGTTATTGAAGAAAGATGTTAAGTTCCACTGGATAGAGATTTGACAAGAGATTCTAAATACTTTAAACGAAAATATGGTTACAATGCCCATACTTGTATTTCCAGACTGGAAAAGGGAATTTCATGCACATGTCGATGCATCATTTGTCGTGCTCGGTGTGGTACTAGTGCAGCTTGGCAATGGGTCATTTGATCATCCCATTGCATTCGCTATATGAAAACTATCAACAACAAAGAATAACTATACCACAATGGAAAGAGAAGGACTAGCTATGGTATACACTCAGCAGAAATTCAGACCCTATTTGCTAGGTGGACATTTCAAAATGTACACGGATCATCCAAGATTGAAATACCTGGTCAATAAGACAATGTTTGGGGGGGGTGGGAATTTACTAGTACTTCTCTTTTTTCAGGAATTTGAATTTGAAGTCATTGTTAAACTAGGCCGACTAAATTATGGACTAGAACATATGTCGAGGATCGAAAGTGGTGAATAAAATGGTAACCTCGACGATAGTATCCCTAATGTGCAAGTATTTGCAATAAAAGTGTTTGATGATCATTACATAAACATCATACATTTTTTTAGTATGAGCTATGCACCAACTGAATTTACTACTGCGTAGAAGAAGCAGTTAGTTGTGCGAGATGTAGACTTCTAGTTGATCGCTGGACAATTATATAAAATGGGCCCTGATGATATTCTTGGTCGATGTTTTTTGCAACACGAGCATCCAATGCTACTAAGTGAAGCACATGCTAGTGTCGCAGGGGGGAATTATAGTTGAAAATCTATAATGCGATAGATATTGCAAGCATGAATATGGTGGCCCACCATGCATGCAGATGTCCAATAATATTTTTGTAGTTGTGATGTTTCTCAAAGAACTGGAAGGTTGTCATGACGAGATGAAATTTTATTAGTACCCCAAATAACTTTGCAATCATTTGAAAAATGGGTTGTTTATTTTGTGGGCCCTATTAGTCCAACACGAAAGCACATAGGTGAAAGATATATTATTACTCCGACTGACTACCTGACCAAATGGGCTGAAGTAGTGCTAGTAAAAGATTATAATTTTTTGATTGTCGCTAAGTTTTTGTTTGAAAATGTTGTGACTAGATTACGATGCCCAAAATTTTTGATAAGCAACCAAGGAACACACTTTGTTAACCAATTAATTGAGGAATTGATGGACAAATTCCATATCTATCATAGAAATACAATGCCATATCACTCTCAAGATAATGGTGTTGTCGGAGCATTTAACAAAATCCTGGAGAATGCGTTGACAAATATTTTCAATGCCCAAAGAGATTCTGAATGGGATTGAAAACTTATGTAGTACTTTGGGCATACCACATGACCTATAAGAAGTTGATAGGCCAAACCCCATTTCGTTTGGTGTATGGACAAGAAGTTGTTATTTCTATGGAATACATTGTACCCATCCTAAGGATTGTTGTGATCATGGATATGAAATATGTTGTTGCCATTGAGGAAAGACAATTGCAGCTGATACAGTTGGAAGAATGTCATTTTTTTGTTGGATATCATCAAAAAATTGAAAAAGAATGACAAAAAGTATGGCATGATCGCTACATCAGGAACAAGCAATTTTAGGTCGTAGGACTTGTTCTTTTGTATGATAGAAAATTCTTCAAGCATACAGGTAAGCTAAAAACACACTAGCTAGGACCATATATTGTAACGTTTATCACTAACGAAGCATCGGTGCAATTACAAAATTTGGATGGAATACCTATCAAAGGACTGGTGAATGGAATTCAACTAAATCCTTACCAGGATAGGTGTGAATTGGTCCACTAAAATTTTTAAAAAAAGAGCAAAACAAAAGAGAAAAATAGAAAAAAAACCCTTTAAGAAATTTTGTTTTGATCACAAGATAGGAGCTATCACAAAAAAAAAGCATCGTAAAGAGACGAAAATTGTCGTAGAATCTTTATATGTCGCAAGAGGAGAAATGATGTCGAAGACTAACCATCTCTCGCAATAAAATGGAATATGTAGAAGGATGAATATAGGTCGGAGGAAGAGCCCTATTGTCGCAAGTTAAAATAGAGTCACATAAATGACAGTTGGCCATAATTAACTCAAAGGTTGTCGTTATTAACTTAAAGGCCTGAGAGATTTTGGCGGCATGTTTTTTTGTCACTTTCGTATTTATTACACAATAACTACCATTGATGTGACAAGCGAGTGTTACACCTGAAATTGGTTTCTATGCTCAATCCCCTAAAGTGATATGAACAATACATATTTTTGAGATCTTTTTCCTAGTTCTAGGATGTTTAATACACCTTGTATTTTGACACAAGGCGTCAGACCTTCCTGATGCCACTTTCTTGCTGATAGTGCATCGATGAAACCAATTTCCTCAAGAAAAACAACCTCAGCACAAATTTCCCATGTACAAGGAGCGTCAGGGTTGTCAAAAATATTAAAAAAAAGAATATTTTGAGAACCTTCTAGGTGAAAGTCCTCGTGGAGGATTATCCCAATGAATTGGAATAGGTGGCATTCATGCTCCTAACCTTTAGGGATCATTCCTCTCCTTCCTCTAAAAATATGTCAACCCCTTTTTGATTACCTTGGCCTATATATGAAAGCTTCATGGACCATGTGAGGGGAGGTAAAAGAACTAAGAGATAACCTTTATGCTGTTGGAATCATTGCTGGTGTAGCAGAAAAAAGAGTGTGGTTGTGAGTGAGGCTTGTAAATATTGTAGTGTGTGTTTGTGGAAGTGATGTCAAAATAATTATGAGAATGAATCTTCAACGTTAAGGATTTGGTAGTAACTTATTTCTCTTATGCTATTAACACAAACATATTCCCCTTTTTCATGAACGATTTGTGTCAATATCAATTGTTCATTAATGATATTTCATCAAAAGGAAAATTGTTCCCCTTACTCTAGATATATATTTCATCAAAAGGAAAATTGTATGGGAATTTAGATAATTTAATATTGCAATTACCTCAAATTCCACAAACCTTCACTAACCATAAAGATAAAATTTAATGGTAGCTTAGTTTAAAAATTATTAGTAATTTGAGTGATAGGTTAGAAGATGTGTTTCAACATCTATAAACATAGGAGCTATCATTATTTTCCTTCATTGCATCCCAAGGATCATGTGATTCTTCCACATACCAATTGGTATATCGAATGGATTTTCACATACCCTCGAGGTATATCGAAAAGTTATTCACGTACCTGATAATATATCGGAAGGTCCCTTTTGAACGATTGTGTATTATACAACACTAACATGGATTTGAGATCCCACATACCTTGTGTATATCGATAGACCCTTCTAGGAACATATACCAACTAAAAAAATACTTTTTGTTGTCTTGTTGAAGCAATACAATGACAACAACATTTTGGGAGCTATTACGCACGTGTCGTTCAGGTAGTCGGGTATTTAGGAAAGAGTACGGTCCCAACACTCCTTGTCTCATTTTACTATTGCATCCTTTGGTATATCATGAGTTGCGAAAACTTGAAAATCCTAGCGAGGTTTTGTATTTTTCATTCCCTCTTATCACTCAAGTTTTCTTGTGACCTTATCTTGCATAGAATTGTTTGTGTGTGATCTTTTTTACTAGAAAATTTAGAGTATAAGTGTTTAGCCATCATTCTAGATGACCCACATGTGAGGAGATCTCACAAATTGCAGGGTTTACCGCTTGAATTTTATACTACCCTGGAAGAAAGAAAAAGGGTCACCATGGATCAACCTTCCACAACTGATCCTTTTGTGGAGGGAATCCCCATTGTTGAATCGGGAGATGAGCATTCCTCTTTTGAGAATCCATCTACTTTGGTATTGGTACAATTACCTTCTTCACATGATTCAACCTTTCATTTCCCTACATAATTCCATTCAAGTGCATGAGATTGGGCATTTACCCAGCCATCAAATGACCCCATGGAATCAGAATTTGGTTCAGTTGCGCCATTTTGGGAGACTTCCTTGGGATGAACAATTTTTGAATATGAAACTACTGCTTTATATTATGCCACCCCCCACCTAATCCGAGATTAGTTTATCAAGCAATTATTATTTTAGACCTATCCGAGAGATGGTGTCCAATTTACGTTTAAAATGGGAAAACATAAGGAGGAGGAGTCTTTCTCGTATACCCCGCCATTCAGAAATAGCCTCTCCCAAATACCATGCCCCCTTCTGGTCTTATGCTGCTATTGTATCTGGAATATCGGTTCAGAGTGTGGTTTCTTACGATCCCAGTCAACCTTTCATCCCTACCCTACTGGATCCAACTCTCCCAGCTATCCCTAGTTCTCCTATGAATCCAATGGATAGGGGGAAAGATTCAGAACAAGTTTCCTCCAGAACTATGAGAACACTTTCAAATGTCATACATAATGTTTCTTTAGGGAAGCCCATGGCTAGAGTACCTTCCTCGACCAAAAATGTGATTATTCCTTCCTCTTCATTGAGAATACCATTGTGGGTTCAACTGATGTCTAATAAATCTATATGGGTATACATTTACTACGAAATCAACAAGAAATGTCTACCAAAAATCATAAACCCATTGCCTTAGGAAATATTATTCCTGACATCCCTTATCCTAGAAACCCTAATACCCCATTGGTGCAACCTAATTGGATGAATGTCCCTACATATAGAATCCTATTTTCAAACATGTATGGAGGTCCACCCGGAGTTCCCCATATGGATGTCCACCCGGAGACCCCCCACCAGGAGGCCCACCTGGAGGACCACCAGGTGGAACATTTGGAAACCAACCACAACCGAACCAACCCCTTATCGGAGGATTGTCGACACTTGTTTATCAATCCACTTATGTCCCTATTGGTACTCATATACCTTATAAATATCATTAGTGTCTGCAACCTAATCAACAACTACCCTTTCTATCTACACTTGATCTTCCATATTTGAAATGTTTGATCAATGATCATATTCACCATGATCCTTCATGGCCCATTATTTCGGTAAAGTTTCCTTTGAATATACCCAAATTTGATGGTAAATATGGTAAGGACCCAAAAAACCAAATTATTACCTATCATTTGTGGTGCTCGCCCAACTCTCTCATGGATGGTTCCACCTATTTGAGACTATTTCAGAGGACTCCAACTGAATTCGCTACCAAGTGGTATATAGAATTTCCTCAACACTCTTTTTGGGATTTTTTACACCTTAGCAAAGGAATTTTTAACACATTTTCAAATCCCAATTCAGTACAAAATGGGTATGGATATATTAACCTCTCTTCATCAAACCACTTCCACCCATATATCATATTACATACACAAATGGAGACGGTGACACATATTGATTAAAGCACCTATTCCTGACCAATTACTCATCAATCGATTCACTAAGTCATTAATTTCTCCCATTTCTCAGGATGTTTCCATGGGAGTTGTTTTCATCGAAGAAAAATCCATTAGCTAAGATCAGTACCTTGACTTGGTTTATTCCTAGTCAGGAACTTTGTATGACTTAATCCCACATGCTCCCCGTCCTCCTTCATACCCCTCAATATATTCAATTAAACCACCTATCGATGGTGTACTTGGTTCTATTAAGACATAGTCGGTACTTGAATCCCCCTAAAATAAAAACCAACCTACTATCCATACTGTCACAAATCCCAAGACCACTTCTCCTCTTGTTGCCTCTACCGAGGTAGATGCCATTCAATCCTTGGAATCTTCGAGGACAAATAAGAAAGGAAAGAGTAAATAAAAAAATTCTGAAAATCAACAGAAGAGTAATAAAACAAAAAACATAGATGTTGAAACCAAGAATAAGAGAAAGCAAAAATTCCCTTGCCTCATATGTGGAGGTGACAAATTCACCAAAGAATGTCCTCAGCATGAAGAGGCTGGTAAATTTATGAAAAAAATTCCAATCTGGTTTCCTTGATCGATCCTTTCCCTACCCAACAACAATTGATTGACCATCAATCCTTGCATGGGTCTTCTTCATCCTCTATAGACAAGGTTAAAATGATATACAGTGGAATGGTTAGTCTTACCACTAGATCCCATAACTATGACCCTCCACCATTAAAAAAGAAATGATAACACTTCGACTGATGATTCCATGACTTCCATTCCTCCTCCTACCAATGGTATTCATATTGAAAAAAATGTTCCTAGCATGGTTCTCTGATCACCCAAGAGTATGATACAAAAATCAATATTTAACTCTAATTCATGAGCCTCTCAATACTACAATGTAGTAGAATATTTGGCTCAGGCACCATGTGCTATTTCTACCCTCAAATTACTCCAAACATTCCCTATGAAAAGGAAGAACCCATTGTTGGTTCTTGGAGCTATGGATCTTGAAAATAGTAATGTTATCGCCTTTAAACTGGTTGATTTTAAGTCAAGCCTCTCCCATCAGTTAGATTTCCATCTATCTACAAAATTCATTGGGAATAAATTCCATCGCATTGTGTTGGACAAAGGTGCCTCTACTTCATTCATGTCTCTATCATGTTGGAGAGCTATAGGCTCTCCCAAAATCAACCTTTTTCCTAGGAATTTGAAGTCCTTTAATGGTCGTGGTTTTCAGCCTCATGGACTAATTCCCTCCTTCTTGGTTGAACTACAGGGGGAATTGGTGTCCATTCATGTCGAAGTTTTCGATACTCCTCTAGAATACAATATCCCCCTTGGTAGGAATTGGCTCTACGCAATGCAGGAAGTTGACTAATATGTGTTTCGAGTTGTTCAATTCCCATTTCAAGGGAATATTGTTACAATTGATCAATTGGAGTTTTATTCCCCAAACACTAGTTCTAATTCTGTGAATAATTTCCCACTCTTGGATTCTACGACTCTACAGTATCGAAACATAGGGGTAGGTCTTCTCAAATATTCCTCACTTATTGATCCACTCAGCAGCTGGCATGTTTTCGAACTTCAACAAAGTATAGCACTTTGACTACTTATACTACTTCAACTACTTTTACAAGTTCAGTATCGGCTTTGACAAGTATAAACCTAGACACAAATGACTTCAACAACCTTGACAAGTTTCATGCTTGGCATACAACATCTCTACATGCATTGTCGACATTGACGACTGATGAACATCAACAAAATATCTCTCTATTCTGAGTCATGTGCGACAATTGAAGTTCTAATCTGTTATAACTTCTTTTTTCACTGAACGTAACAAGTAGTCACCCAAGCATCTCAACATCCTATATAAACATGTACACTATGTAGTATACATAATCATCCTTCATGGAGAAGAATTATTAGTAGAAATTGATTCAAATTCTTGCATATTGTCTGTGCCTATACTTTCTATCGATATAGTGTGTTTCCTACTTTACCTTATTATTTTTATGCTTCCTCCATAACAGTGCTCGACTCATTTAATCAAACTGTTGTCCCCAGTGTACACCTGGGCATGACCTAGATCATTGGTTCCTAGGAGCACACTAGGGACAAGAGTTCTACTAAATGAGTCGAGCACTATTATGGTAGAAGCATAAAAAAATAAGGCAAAGAAGGAAAAACACTATATCGATAGAAAGTATACACACAAACAATATGCAAGAATTTGAACTAATTTACATTAATACTTCTTCTCCATGAAGGATGATTATGTATACTACAATAGTGTACATGTTTAGAATGTTGAGATTCTTGGGTGACTACTTGTTACGTTAAATTGCAAAAGAAGTTATAATGGTTCAGAAGTTCAATCATCGTACAATACTAGAAGATAGAGAGATATTCTATCAATGTTCATCAGTCATTGATGTCGACAATGCATGTGGAGATGTTAGAAGTTATAATGGTTCAGAATTTCAATCATCGTACAATACTAGAAGATAGAGAGATATTCTATCAATGTTCATCAGTCATTGATGTCGACAATGCATGTGGAGATGTTGTATGTTGAGCACAAAACCTATCGAAGTTGGTTGTGTCGAGGTTCAGACTTGTCGAAGCCAATACTGAACCTATCAAAGCATTCAAAGTAGTCAAAGTGCTAGACTTTGTTGAAGTTCACCAACATGCCAACTGTTGAGTGGATCATTCCTCCTTCCTTAAGAAACAATGGTATCCATTGTGTGCTCATTCAGGTGAGGAAACTTGTTGGTTATTTCAGTAGCATAGTACCATTTTCCTTGTGTGGAGAGCTACCTAGCTTTATCCACTTGAAAAAAGGGAATGGAGTATGCATCATCTCACAGTGGTGTTGCAAAGAAGAGGTTCCTGAACATCTGGATGAATTTCGGTCGATTATGTTTTCTACAAGTCGTTATGTTCCAAAAATGGTGCATGGTATGGTCGAAGTAGATCTACATTAAAGACTTGATGTAGGACAAGGCATGTAGGAATGTCGAGCTGAAATAATTTTCTCCAATATGTTGAAGGATACTATATGGACCATATTGCATAGGTTTTATCTTTCTGTATGGGTTAATGAAGTGCTCCTTCTTTAGATGTAACCAGACCTAATCCCCAATTTGGAATGAATGAGGAATACGATGCCTATCGTGTTGGGCCTTAGATTTTGCATTTGTTTGTTGCAACATTTCATGTGCTTGCTTCTAGATGTTATATATTTGATCTATGAAATTTAATTCTTTTTCAACTTCTTGTCCTTTGGATTTGGTGTCATTTGACTGTGTTGAGGAGCTGATTAATTCGTTGGGAATTGAGAGTTGAAATCCATAATAGATCTCAAATGGAATCTTTCCCGTAAAGTTGTGTTCAGCATGATTGTAGTCGTGCTGTATGTATGGAATTTTATCATCCCATGTTCGATGATGTGTGTGGTTGTACATGCAAATCAATTGTACTACCAAGCAATTTACAACTTCCATCTGTTCGGTTGTCTATGGATGGAAGGATGTCAACAACGAAAGTCTTCTGTCGAGTCGTTCCCAGAGAGTTTGCCAAAAGGTGCTAACAAATATAGAATCTCTATTAGATATGTGAGAATTGATACACATCTGGATCTAGGATCCTAAGAAACTCTCACAATTTGATATTGTTCACAAAATAACCAAAGTGAAAATTACATACATACATGAGGTCAATAACAGATATTATTATGATTTTACAACATGTAACTATGTCTGGATCATGTATATATTACAATAGGGAAAAATCATGAGGCTTTGGAATCCATCTGGATGCATATAAGTGTCAGCTCAATATTTGACCCTGAAACCCCCCTAGGTGGACCAATGAGCTTCCTAATCATCCCAAATAGTCACAAATGCATGTGTGAACATGGGAAAGGAATGTTGGAACATAAAGGGAGGTATGAAAGGTGTGGGTGAGAACATGGATGAGTGGGAGTGCCTCTATGAGGCAATAAATTCCCAAGGAAGTCCAAAAACCACCTAAACCAAGCACTAGCGCCTCTAGTCAAATAATATCCCTAAAACTAGGGAAAGAGGAAAGAACCAAGGTAATGTGTCACTAATGAGGGTTCCTTCCAGTCACAATGATCAACTGGGAATTCCTCAACTTTCAGAATGATTAACCTTGGAGCGCATCTACTGTGGGTAAATGATCAATATCCCTACGTCTAGACCATAGAACATTGCATGGAAGAAAATGAAATTTTTCGTAAGGTATGATATCATATACTAAGGTGTACTATTTCTCTAACACCCCCCTTAATCCTAACTTAGTACAGCTTAACCAAAAATATCATGGATGCCTTGGAAACAAAGGCTCGAGTTGTTAGATTTTTAACATTTAAGCTAGCATTATCTTAGGATCTTTAACTGAGAGAATAACAAGCACAGAAATCAAACACAAGAGACAAGTGACACAAATAAATTTCCTCGGGGAAACCATAAAGGAGAAAACCCCGCAACTTCCTCAGAGATAGAATCAACACCAATGGAAAAAGTAAAACTTGAAAACATAAAGATGATCTCCGACAATAGTTGTCTCTTTCTCTTATCCCAGCTTCTTCTCTCTCACTCATGTGCCCCAGTGAGTGAGTGTGTGTGTGACATATAGAGAGGCTCACTCTCTATTTATACTCTTTCATTCACTTGATGTCCACTTCAACATGTCGGCCCCATTTAACAATTACTTACTAGGGCCGACATCTATAGCAGAGTCTAATAACCTTAGTGCCCCACAACTATGAGGACTTTTTCCTTGAATTACAATAGATGGTTAACCTCAATGACTTTACATGACTTGTTTACATTATTGAATCTCCTGATCAGAACATCAAGGCATGGCATGACTCAATTACATTATAGATACTTCCCATAATAAACATCGGGGTACAATACATAAGATATACAAGTGAATACATTCTGAAGTTACAAATACATCAACACTCCCTCTTAACTAGGAAGGTACTGTCTTGACACAATTTATCAGCACAAGTCTTCTTCTCTATATCATCTGGATCATCATTGAGTTCTCATCATCTTCATCTTCAAGTCATATTTATCAGATCTAGATCATCACTTGATCTGGATCATCACTGGATCTGGAACATCTTTGGATCTGGATCATCTCTGGATCTGGAGCATCACTGGATCATCATCAAGGGTGCTATCTCATGATTCTTCTCGTCACAGGAATTTCTACAGAGCCAGCCATTTTTCATGTTGGTTGTAGGCCTAGCCTCCATGTAGGTCTTCATCAGCGCTTATATCTAACCCTAAGTCAGAATGACCCACCCAACACTTACATCTGACCATGAGAGGAACACATACAACACCATGTTAGAAAATCACACCCAGCACTCACATCTGACCATATGGGAACACATCCCACAACCCTATAAAAAAGGCCCAGCACTCACATCCAATCATGGGAGGAACACATCCAAGAACCATACCAGAAAGGCTCAACACTTATATCTTACTATTGGAGGAACACATCCTATCAACCATGAAATAAAGGCACAACACTTATATCTTACCATGGGAGGAACACATCCTATCAACCATGTAAGAAAGGCACATCACTTATATCTTACCATGGGAGGAACACATCCTATAAACCATGTAAGAAAGGCACATCACTTATACCTTACCATGGGAGGAACACATCCTATCAACCATGTAAGAAAGGCACATCACTTATACCTTACCATGGGAGGAACACATCCTATCAACCATGTAAGAAAGGCTCAGCACTTACATATTACCATGGGAGGAACACATCCTATCAACCATGTAAGAAAGGCTCTCAGTCCCAGATTGAAATTCTTGGTAACTGACCAGGTGCCTCCATTCTCCTAGAGAATGGCATCTCATCACTTAAGCTGAGCTTCAATCCTAGATTGAAATTCCTGGTAACTGACCAGGTGCCTCCATTCATAGAATGGCATTTAGCACTTATTTCTGATCATGTACGAACTAATCCTACAGTTACATTAGAATGGATTTGCACTCACATCTGACATGGAAGGAACCAATCCTCTCACCATGATAGAATGGATCAACCCTTACATCTGACCATGGAAGGAACCAACCCTCTCATCATGTCAGAATGGCTCATGGACTCATCACTTCCCCTTGGAGGGAACCTCGATTTGGAGAACACCAAGCTTCTCCCTAAAGTACTCAAACTTCATTCTGGCCAATGGCTTAGTCAACGCATAAACTATCTGTTCATCCGTCGCAACATACTGGAGCTTAACCTTCTTTGCACCATATCCATGATATAGTGATATTTCATCTCGATATGCTTCGACTTGTCATGGAACACCAGGTTCTCTGACAACTTCACACAACTCTGGTTGTGGCAATATATACAAGTAGCATCCAACTGGAGATCAAATAAATCAGACAGTAGCTTCCTCAGCCATACTACCTCACAACTGGCTAAATAGGCTGTGACATACTTTGCTTCAGCTGTACTCAGTGCCATGCAAGACTATTTCCTGCTAAACCAAGAGATCACACCTGATCCCATACTGAAGCAACATCCTGAAGTGCTCTTCCTATCGATGGCACTACCTTCCCAATCTGAATCAACATAACCTTCCAAGTTAACCTTCTGTTCTGCCTCATACTTCAGCCCATAGTCAATTGTACCCTTCAGGTACCTCATTGTATGCTTTGCAACAATCAGGTGAACATGTCTCAATGTGTTCACAGCAAATCAAGTATCTGATCTTGTATCTATTGGGTATATCAAGGAACAAATCATATGATGATACATTGTGGCATCAACCAACTCTGATGAAGCAACACTCAATAGCTTTAGGTTCGATCCCATAGGTGTGGTCATGCAGTCCATCATCTTGGACCTCTTCAAGATCTCTACTACATACTTCCCTTGTCCACACCTCCATGCCTAGAACGTAGTGCATCATCCCCAAGTCCTTCATCTTGAACTCGGTATCAAGTCTCCTTCTTGCAACTTTAATGAGTTCCTCTTTTCTATTAGGAATAAGTCATCGACATATAACAGGAGCATTACTGGTCTTCTTCCTTCAACCTTGAAGCAAATGTTGGAATCCGCTTTACTCTCAGTAAAGCCTAGAGTCATCAGTAAGATATCCATCCTATTGTATCATGTCGAACCTTGGGATCTTCTATAGTCACTCCCTCTGAAGTGAAGCATCATACTCCCTTTGTCTTTCGTACTCTTATGCACTGAAACATTCTGTACCAGAGTGACAAGTAGCTTCCTCTGCTACTAATATTCTATGTATCCATCTAGGATCACTGGATACCAAGTTCCTCCATCTTGAACTTTTTCAAAAGTTCTTCTCGTAGCCATCTGTGAGCTTGTCATCCTCTATAGGCTTTCATCTTCAACCTTGTAGCAAAGGTTAAGATCTTCATCAAGCTCCTCATGTATGTGTTATCTTGTGGGTGTATTTCAAGCTCGTACAAGGACTTCTTCATTTGCACACATAATTCTTCCTATCATGTGAATTCACTTCTAGCGGCTGCAAATGTCTCTTCGTAGTCTATGCCTTCTTTTTGTGAGAAGCCTCGTGCTACAAATATTTCCTTGTATCCCATGATGTTTCCATCTACTTCATGATGGAACTACAAACTTCCCTTCATGTATCGATACTACATCCTAGACATCATTCTTCTTGAACTGGTCTTCCCTTTCTTCTTGCTTACTTCTTCATGGCTGGAAGTTTCTACATCAATGATGTTGCTGCATTCGTCATATTATTCTTCATCTTGAACTGTCGTCACTTGTTCTTCGGAACAAGTCTCATCCTTCTTTTCTTGTAGGTGATTATGTATGCAATCTTTCCTACAAGTCAAATGCATTTGTATGGTTAGAAACATTTCATAAGGAATATTCATAATGAAAAATTCTTATGCATAAATATATGATTATGCAACTATTTTATCCAATAAAAAATTCATCCATATCTCACAGAAACTTTCTAGATTCCTTCCATCTTTACCGGGACAACATTGAGATCGTGCACTAATCCAATATGTCAGAAAGAGGTTTCGTTCTAGATAAGTAGTAATGGAGATTTGTATAGCACCATGATCTACTTACCCATCACATGCATATTAGTAGTATACTGTCATTAATGCAAACATTCTATCATGCATAATACATTAACTGAATATAAACAAATGCATAACAAAACAATATCATGAAATGACAATTGAATACTTTTATTTATTTGTTTTGTAGGTAGACTCCTTCTTGAGCCTTCAACTTCATCATCTTCTTCATTCATAATAGCATCGTTTCTTATCCAAATGCTAAGATGGATAAGAGGTTCTTCAAGAGTTGAGTTCTTCATATTCCTCATCACTTGAGGTATCTTCTTTGAATCGTGAAATCTTTATCTTCAGTTTCTCCCATCTTCTTTTCTCTTATTATGAGTTGAGCAGCTTCTTATGTGTGCTCTTCCTAGAGTCTTTCTGAAATTAATCACTTCCTTCTAGCACACATTCCTTGAATGAATGGATCTCATGATCCTGGGAGGTGATTCAAGGTGGTTATCACAACTTCTGCATTCTCCACTTCTTCTTCTACCGCTTCAATTTGTTCTTTGATTTGAGAGACCCTTGTAAAGTATGACTGTATGGTCTCTGCATTCTAGATCTTCACATTCTTCAACTATTTTCTCAAATTCATATTCTGATTTATGTTATTCCCTTCAAATAGCTTGGTCAAGGAATCAAAAATCTCTTTCAGTGTCTTTAGGGAAGACACTTGTGGTATAAGGTGATCAATGATTGAATCAACAATGATATTCTTGGCCTTGACCAAGTTCTTCTGGTGTAAGGATTTTAGCCTCATCTTCCTCTGGAACTGGAACCTCTCTATTTATGTAGGTGTCCAATTCATTTTATTTATAGAGATCATATAATTCCATGCTTGGAAGTTGTCATATTCACCAATCTTATCATCAAGTTGATGTGATAGATCACTTTGAAACGAGAACCTCAAATGAAAATAGCAAAATATTAGATCTTACCGATTTGAGGTGTCCGTCCTGGTTCTGGAGCTAGCTAATCTAGGATTTGTTAGAGAAGCCCTAATTTTCAAAACTTGGAAGATTTAAGATCTGATTGGATAGAAAGATATTCCTCTTCAAGGTGAGCTTTCCAATGTGCTCTTTTTTTGAAAACAATGGAGGGAAGCTCCCAAAATAGGAAGCCCTAGTTTACCAATTTCTTCTGCAGAAATGCCTTCTACTGTTTCTGCCATATCTCCAAAATTACTACTCCTATTTGTTTGAAACTTCGCACTGAGATAGCCTCACCTATCCTTGTTCCAAAACCACATGTTTCATCAGAATTTGTTTAACCAATTGGGACTTATGATCGTTTTCCCAAGGTGACCTATTTCAATACTGTTCAGCATAGCGAAGTTGTACGGACTTCCATGTGTCATTGTTTCATCTTCGAGGCCTGAAAATTCTAACACAAAAGTTACAGTTTGTGCACTTTCTATAACATCTTCATAAATTTCATTGTAGCTCGAGATATAGCAATTCACCCCAGGTGTTCTGTTTAGGGATGAATCCTGGAAGAGGTTGGAACCCTAACTTGGAGGAATCATATCTCCTAGAATATAGTGAATATGAGGTTGAAACTTGGATACAGTGTACATAGATATTTTATCTTCGTCCTGTGGAATTTTTCACTCCTGAACTTTCTCCAATCCCAAGATATAGTGAATGTACCAAAACTTATCATTTTTAGTATTTTAGGGTTTTTTCAGCTTGGGGTCAAACTAGGGTTTGAATTTCCTGGAGTTTCACCCAACCAAAAATCTCAACCCAGGTCTCTAAACTTTGATTTTGATGAGGAGAGAAATCCTAAGCCGGGCTCGCTAAAAAATTCCTCTTCTGTAGAAAGCCCTAATTTACCACACCAAAAACTAAAAATGCCAGGAATCGAATTCCGCTTCGACAAAAAGATGCGCCCTTCAATGGAGAGTCAGCCTAGCATACTTCTATTGATGGATTGTGGAGAGGGACCCAAAAAGTAAGAATCCCTAGCTTCTGTAGTTGCATAATGTCTTCTTCTCAGGTTAGCTCTGATACCATGTTAGATTTTTAACATTTAAGCCAACATTATCTTAGGATCTTTAACTGAGAGAATAACAAGCACATAAATCAAACACAAGAGACAAGAGACACAAAGAATTTTCCTTGGGTAAACCATAAAGGAGAAAACCCTGCAACTTTCTCAGAGACAGAATCAAAACCAATGGAAAAAGTAAAACCCAAAAACATAAAGATGATCTCCAACAACAGTTGTCTCCTTCTCTGATCCCAGCTTCTTCTCTCTCACTCATGCACCCAAATGAGTGAGTGTGTGTGTGTGATAAATAGAGAGGCTCATTCTCTATTTATATTCTTTCGTTCACTTGATGTCCACTTCAACATGTCGGCCCCACTTAACAATTACTTACTAGGTCTGACATATATAAGAGAGCCTAATAACCCTAGTGCCCCACAACTGTGGGGACTTTTCCCTCCGATCAACAAGGAGGGTTAACCTTGACACAATTGTGGGGACTATTTACCTGACTTACAATAGAGGGTTAACCTCAATGACTTTACATGACTTTTTTACATTATTTAATCTCCCGAACGGAACGTCGGGGAATTACATGACTCAATTACATTATAGATACTTCCCGGAATAAACATCAGGGTACAATACATAAGATATACAAGTGAATACATTCCAAAGTTACAAATACATCAACATGAGTCACCTCATACAACATAAAATTTTATTTGTCCATAATAACAAGGTAAGGAGGAAAACCACATGGGAAAAAACCTCCACTCAAAAATGGACATGGAGAAAAAAATATAAAAGTGACTAGTAGCCATCACCTTGTATCATTCACTCCAAGAAGGGATCTCATATAGGTGAAGGTTTTCTCCATGAAGCACTTAGTGAAAATATCAGCAGTTTTTTCTACAGATGGGAAATACTCCAAGGTTATCAGCTGATCATGCACCAAGCTCTGGATGTAGTGAATGTGTATCTCAATGTGTTTAGTCCTATGTCTTTGCACTGGATATCTGTAAATATTGACTTCAATTTGATTGTCACACCAAATGACTATGGGTGAATCAAATGCAACTCCAATTTCCCAAAGAATACCTAGCAACCACACACATTGTGTAGTTGCGTTCACTACTCCTCTGTACTTAGCCTCAGCTGAAAATAGAGATATAGTGTGTTTTTTATTGATTGAGAAGAATTTGTTACCTTTTTATAGCTTGAATACATTATATGAAGTGGATTTTGTGTCATTGGGAACTCCATCCCAATCAGAATCATAAAATCCTATTAGTTCTAATGGAGAACCAGCAGCATAGTGTACCCCGAAGTGTCTGGTTCCTTACACATAGTGAAGGATCCTCTTGGTTGTATTTCATTTGATCTCATGAGGAATTTTCATATATATATATATACAACACCTACATCATATTCGAAATCAGGTCAATAGTGTGTAAGATACAACAAACTCCCAACTAGTTGTCTATACGACAAGTTGTCCACCAATGGAGACTCACCAAATTCACCTAGTTTGATACCAAAAAGGAATGAGAACTTGGATACCTTACATTAAGCCATATTAAACTTCAATAATAGGTCTGAAGCATGATTTTTTTGGCTCACCTTGATCCCTCTTTCATATTTCTCAATTTCCAAACCAAGAGCTTTCTTCAACAATCCAAGATCTATCATGGAAAACTCACTATGCAATGAAGACTTGATTGACCCAATTTCTTTAGTGAATCTACCTGTAATCAGAATATCATCAACATAGAGTACAATTACCTGAAATACATCAACAATATGCTGCAAATAACATTAGGATCATATTTTCATCTTTTAAATCCAAGTGATAGCAGAAAATTGTCCATCTTTGCATACTACTAGCCCTGGGAGCTTGCTTGAGGCCATAGAGAGACTTCTTTAATCTGCATACAAGTGAAGGATCCTCTTGGAAAACTTAAGTTTTCTTCATATATATCTCCTCCTGAAGTTCTCCATGAAAAAATTCACTCTTCACATCCATGTGGTGAACCTCCCGGCACTTAGATGCAGCAATGACTAAAACTAACATGATAGAGTCCATCTTTGCAACCGATATGAATGTCTCTAAATACTCCACTCCTTGGAATTGAGAGTAGCCTTTGGAAAAAAACCTTGACTTATATTTGATATCCGAACTATTAGAACAGTAATCCAACCCCTTAGTACCTTAGTCTAAGTCCCTAGTCATTTTTATTCAATTTTGTGCATTATTACACTATGGTTTGGACTTAGGGTGCTTAGTTAGACCAATAACGAGTTAAATTGTGGCATTCACTCACACATGAGCACTCCATATCATTCAAACATCCACATGTGCTCTCTCATCATTTTTTTTGTGCTCCCATTCATTTAATGTGGACAGTTTGGTTGACTAGGAGCGCTAGAGGTGGATTTTGTCCAATTTTGGACTGATTTGGTGCATTTAATGCCACCTAGAGCCTCTCACACACCTAGTTTTTAAAAACCAAAAATTAAAAAGTGTTATTATTTCCCCATGTCACCTCATCCATTCCCACATAGCAATTTGTGGCCATTTGGGCTGATTTGGAGAGTGTTTTTCCCATCTAGGGGGGATTGAGGCCAATTTGGCCAATTTCACTTGTACAGTCATTTTGGGATTCCCAAGCCTCACAAAACACTTTCTATGTAATATGAACATGTTACTAACATTTTTTAATGTTAGAAAGTCAAATAATAACTTGTTTATGTTCACATTACATGTGTAAATTGCTTCCCTTTTAATGGTTTTTTGTTGGTTTTGCATCAAATTTTATTTATGAGTTTCTCTAAGGCTCCTAGATATTGTTGTAGATATAAATTATCACATGGTATCATATATGAGTGGATTTTAGTTAGTTGAATATCAATCTAGAGTATTTTAAGCTGCATTTTTAGAGAAATACCAGATAAAAATTGAGTGGTTTTTGCAGGACATTAAGAAATTTCATCACCATTAGCACAAGAAGAAACATAAGCTACCCACATATTGATAAAACCTTTCAGCTTATTTTATTGGAAGGAAAATATGGTTATTCAATTGATATCCAAGGGTCTCTACAGAGTTACCATTGGCACAGAAGTGGAGCTAAACTCTGTTGTAGAGAAAGCCAATTACTTCAATAGATTGGATGAAGCATATGGATTGTTATGCCTGAGTATCTCAAGAGATATTTTGTTCCACATAGACAGTTTAACAACCCCCAATGAATTCTGGGTAAAACTAGAGACACTCTTTGGGAAAGCCGATGAACTAAGAGGACATCGGCTTGAGAACGAGCTCATCAACCTGAGTCCAACACACTTTGACACTCTCCAGGACTTCTTTACCAATTTTAAGTCACTTGTGTTGCATCTAAATTAATGTGAGATTAAGAAGAAAGAGGATCAGTTGATTTTTTCCATCCTTTCGAAGTTGGGGGCATAAGTCTTAGTCTTTTTCAACACATTTCATTCTAGCAAGTTAACACTTTGAAACTGAAAAATTCCAAGTCTAGCTAGCTTCATGGATTCCCTCACTCAGGAGAAAGACAAGCTAGTCCAAATGGGCACCATCAACGCTAAGGATCAAGCCTTGGCCATGGGAGTTTTGAATGCCTCCAAGGGAAATTCCAAGGTAAAGAATTTGAAGCTGCCAAATAAGAAGAAACCAGAAAAACCCAAATCCAATGATGGGGGTTCGAATCCACCCAAGGAGACGTACAAGAAAGGGAAATATAAGACCAAATGCACCTATTGCCACAAGGGATGGAATCCAAAAATATCATGCATGAAGAAAACCATTGACCAGATGGCACAGCTAGTGGAGAAGAATAACATCCCTATCCCAGACAATGCAAGGAAGAAAGATGGCACCTTCAGTTCAGACAACAAGAAGAAATGTCATGCTTTGGTAGAAGTTACCTCTAATTATTCTTCTTTCATCATTGATTCATGGGATTCTAGACACATGGTAGCCACAAAAGTGCTCTTCTCCTCCATGCATTCGAATGCTATCCCAGCAGTTCAAATGGGAGATGATTCTAAAATCTAGACCAAGGGGATTGGTAGGATTGATTTAGAGCATGGTTACTTCAGTGATGTGTTGTATGTACCAAACCATGCAAAAAAATTTGTTGTCAGTATATAAAATGACCCATACAGGAGAATCAAAGAGAGTGTTATTCACTCCAGACTTGGTAGAGATTGCAGAAATTGAATCAAACCAAGTTGTAGCAGTTGGGTATGTAGATCACCATGAGAGGATGTACAAGTTTTCGAATTTCCTCCCTACTTCCAATGACCAAGATCTTCTCTCACATACCAATGAGGCTTCCAAGCTATGGCATGAGATTTTTGGTCACATGAACTACAAGTACCTCCAAGAACTACAAAGAGATTAGATGGTGGAAGGACTTCCACAAATCAAATAATCAAATGGAGCTTTCATTGGGTGTGTAGTTGGGAAGCATCCAGATCAAAGCTATGAGAAGGGGTTGGCAAGGAGATCCACACAACCACTTGGGTTGGTACATTTAGATCTAATTGGTCCTCTTCCCACTCCATCCTATGGTGGATCAAGGCATGTACTTTAATTTATTGATGATTACTCAATATTTTGTTGGGTATACTTCCTTAAATTAAAATCTAAAGTTCTTGAGAAATTGAAGATTTGGAAGGAATTGGTAGAGAAACGAAGTGGGAATAAGATTAAGATCCTTAGGAATGATAATGTGAAGGAGTATGTGAAAAAAAACATGCAGCACCTTTGTGAGGAATGTGGCATCCAAATGCAACATTCAACTCCCTACACACCACAACAAAATGGTGTGGCAGAGAGAAAAAATAGATCTCTCAAGGAGATGGACACTTGCATGATTGAAGCAAGAGATATAAGTCCCAATATATGGGATGAGGCCATTAATTGTGCTGCACATATACATAATAGATCCTTCCACAAATCATTAAAATAAAATACTCCCTATGAGGCAAGGTTTGGCCATAAACCAAATGTCTCAAGTTTCAGGATTTTTGGAGAAAGAGCATGGGCTCGAATCCCTTCTGAAAAGTGGAAGGAATTGCAGCCACAAAGCTAGAAATGAATCAAGGTTGGGTATGGTAAGGATAAAAAATGTTAAAAACTCTTTTAAACTTCCAAACTCAATAATTTTGTTGATATAAGTGTGCAATTCAAGGAGGAACCAGTACCAGATTTTGAGCTTGCACTGGGGAATTCTCTTCTCCTCAACAATTTGATGATGTAAGTGATAATTCATGCTTTGTTTTTACTTATATTCCTGAAGATGATATGGATTTATATTAAATTTTTGTATATTATTCACCATCAAGGTCCAAGTGGGCTAAAAAAATCATACAAGCTACATGAGAATTGGTTGGCAATCCCCAAGAGCCTAGGAAGACTAGATCTCAATCTAACAATTCTTCCTTTGCTAGTGAAAGTGATATTGTTGAGAAATATTATATGATGCTTAGATATAATCCATGGTCATATAATCAATATTTCCATGACCCAATATGGAAAACAACAATGGAAGAATAATTCCATTCTCTCCAAGAGAATGAGACATGGGAATTGGTTCCCCTTCCTCCCAAGAGGAAGCTTGTTCAATGCAAGTGGATCTTTCAAACCAAAATTGTTTCTGATGGTTCATATGTGAAATAAAAAGCCATATTAGTTGCTAATGGATACTCTCAATTCCATGGTGTGGATTATACCGAGACCTTTGCACCGGTTGCAAAGATGGACTCCATAAGACTAGTTCTAGCAATTGCAGCTAGTAAGGGTTGGTAAGTGCACCATATGGATGTCAAAAGTGCATTCTTACATGGTAAGATACAAAAATATATATAAATGCAGAAAAATAAATGTTTCCAAGAGGATTATTCACGTGTTTATAGGTTGAATAAATCACTCTATGGACTCAAGCAAGCCCCCAAGGCTTGGTATGCTAAAATTGATGCTTTCTTGCTCTCTACTGGTTTCACTAGATGCAAATCTGACCCAAATGTATATTTGCAGAAACATGATGGTATTTTATAGGTTATTTTTTTTTATGTTGATGAACTCTTAATTACATGGAGATGCACCACCTCAATTGGTTCAATTAAGGAATCTCTACACGATGAATTTTCCATGACCAATCTAGGATTGCTAAGGAAATTTTTGGGATTGGAAATTGAGAAATATGAAAAGGGAATCATGATGAGTCAAAAAAGGTATGCTTCAGACCTGATAAATAAGTTTAACATGGCTGATTGTAAGGCATACAATTTCCCTTTTCCTTTCTGGCATCAAATTATGTGAATTTGGCAATTCTCTATTGGTAGATTTTACAATTTATAGACAGCTAGTTGGTAGTTTGCTCTATCTTACACATACAAGGCCTGATTTATATTATGTTGTAAGTGTTGTAGCAACAAATATGCACCAAACACATGAGCTCCATTGGAAGGAAGATAAAATAATTCTACAGTATGTCCGGGTACAAAGAATTTCGAGGTGCACTATTAGGCCAGTGCTTCACTTCAACTAGTCGGGTTTTCTCATTTGGATTGGGATGGAGATCCCACTGATAGAAAATAAACTTCAGGTTTTGTATTTATGCTTGTTGAAGGTCCCATTTTCTAGTCAAGTAAGAAACAACACACCATTTCACTTTCATCAGCAGAGTCCAAGTACAGGGCAGCGGTCAATGCATCTACACAGTGTGTTTGGTTGTAGGGTATTCTTCGGGAATTTGGTTGTAACACCCCAATTTTAACCCTAATTTAATTAATGTATATGGTGTAAATATTGTAATTAATCATGGTGTGGAGCTAAAGGAAAAATCCCCACCATTGATTTAGAGTTTTTATGTTTCAACGATTATAATCGATGCTAATGGTATTTTGTGCTAGTCGACACATTATAATTTTGGACATCATATAAATATGCTATTTAATTAAAAACCCACAACCAGCTATATCAATGCAACAAATAATGAGATGAGGGCATGATTTCCTGAGGATAAGGGGTTGGGCGGGGGGGGGGAATGTTTAATCTTGAGCCATTGGGGAAAATCCATGTGTCAAAAGAAAACTCCCAAAAATGTATGCAAATTCCCTCATGCATTCACATTTGCATCTTCCCTCACGTTTTGGGGAGTGGGGGATGTTTTGATCATTCATCCTTCATTCACCCATGTGTTTTTTGTTGCTTCAGCACATAGTTGAACCTTTCGGAGTTTTTATCCTTCACGTTTTTAGTTTTTCCTCATTGTGCATGCCCATTCCAATCATCTGGCTCTCACCGAAATGTTGTGGTCCATTTCTGATCATTCTCTATTCCATTTTGTTTGTGCGTGGTGTGTGTTTGTCTTTCTTACAGAATTGTGTTTTGTTCTGGTTTGTTCACTTGTTGTTACCATCCTCAGTTGTGCAAAGTTTCAGGGTCTCCTTTGTTTGTTGAACAAATGAGCAGTGGAGATCACTCGATTTTATGAGAAAGAGTGGTCATCTGTGGTTTCCTCAGTATTGTTGTGCAATGGTCTCCTCTGTCATCGACTGAGTGGAAGACTGTTTTGATGTGTTGACATTGTGGTTTATTTTGTGTGCATATTTTTCCTTGGTCTGAACTGGTTTGGAGTGGAATTGGGTCTGAACTAGCTTGATAAAGCTAGCGTAAGAAGGAACCTCACAAATAGATCTAGAGGGGCAGGTTTTCTTCTTTGCACACCTTGAACAACACTAGAATGGAAGGAATAGCCTGAGGGACTATGTAGCATAGAAGGGGATGCTTCCTTGTGTTAAGTGTGTAGATGTTTTAGGAGCCAAGCCCAATCTAGTGCAGGTGTCCATAGCTTAGTGGTTGAGCTCACTAGCTTAGCAGTTCAAGATTTCTAGCTTCTTTGCATCCTGATAAACCCATCTTTTAGGTGGTTTGGATGAGTATCCTGATAAACCCAACTGTTAGATGGATTGGCTCATTATCCTGGTAAACCCAGTAGTATATTGGCTTGTTTGTTTGTAGCCTGATAAACCCAACTGTGTTGGACTGGCTAAGTTTTGTTGTATACTTGGCTATGCATGAGCCTGCTAGTGTTCCTTATTCCTTGTGGGAATCATGCCCAGCTCAGGGGTGACAGTGCTATTGAGAGATTAATGAGCACACTGGCCTATGGTTGGGTGGAACATTACAACAACATAGTTGGTTGTGGGACAAACTTCTTTCAAGATAAGTATTATTGTCTATGTTAATCTCTACAGTTGTACTTGCTTAATGAAATATGATGAACATTCCTAATGTGTTGAGTTGATGAATTGCTTCCGCTGTATAATTGCAATTGTATGAATCTTTGTATGTTTTCTTTTAATGCATTTTTAAATTATGTTATGGAGATTATATTGTCAGATTGGTGATGGCTTGAATGATCAAATCTGTCCAAGACTTCTATTAACAAGTTGAATTTCCTTCCAGAAATATTCCTTTTCACAACTTGCAGGATGCGGGATGCGGGATGTGGCTTCACAATCTCTATTTGCGCAAATCTCCTTCCACACCTCTCCTTTCTACCTGCAGGTTGCAGGATGTAGCTTCACAATATCTATTTCTGTAAATCTCCTTCAACAAATATCCTTTCTGCATGAAGGATGTGGGATGCGAGATTCGGGATGCGGAATGTAGAATGCAGGGTACAGGATGTAGGGTTGCAATTTCCATATTTTCCTAGATTCCTCCACTCAAGCTTTCTGCACCATTGATTCTTGTGGGTTGATTCTCCATTGTTGATCTATCTCCATATGTGGAACAGAATATGACTATCGATCTCCATCTCAATGTTTCTCCATCGTTCGATCTCCTCTAAGATCTTTCTTTGTGGATCATCGAATTGATCACTGACGGGATCAGTTTCTCTGTTGTTGGGAAGTTAGAGAATTTATCCATAGACTTGAATCGAGTGAACGCAAGATGAGTTCATGCCTCTATATATCTTTGTAAAAATTGGGAATCCATCAAAATACATACAGAATTCAATGTACTTCAAGCTGGACGCTCCTGCAACAATCAGAGCGAGCAATTACGGTCACATTCTCTCTTTAGTGGATGGGAGGGGACATGACAGTGTGGTATCAGAGATGCAGATTGCAGCATTGGGATTTGATGGGCCAAGTTGAATAATTAACAAATATGTTGGTAAATGGGTTTTACTTTTGATTTTATTATGCAGCTAACAATTTTGTTTATTAACATATTTTGCAGAATTATAGTCACCTTCAAAGGGAAGCATTCCAGATAGTGCAATTCAGTAAAGTTGGTTTTCCTGAGCCATGAGAACTGACATGTGTGATGATGCACAGAACCCTAATGAATACAAGTAATATTCTATGGGAGAAAATGTCCGAATTGGAAATGTTGAGACAGAGTCTAATGGGAGGAGGTTTTGAGATACTCCCCCATATTTTGCAGCCACTATGAGAAGACTAAGAGTGGAGATGCAAAGTCACAAAGCAGATAATGAAATATTGGTTAAGGATCTGGAGGAGCAGAATCAGCTGAATGCAGCCATGTCGCAAAGATTAACAAAAATTCAGAGGCAGATGAACTATGGGGACCGGACAGTGAGACCAGAAGGAAGTAAGAGCACTGCTAGAAGAAGAAAGAGATCTCCTAGAGGGTCATCTAACTCTAAAGGATCCACTAGTAGTTCAAGTTCTTCTTTTCACTAGAATAAGAGAAATAGGAGCTACCAAAAGTGTTCACATGATTAATTTAAAAAGGAAAGGCCTACTACCTTCAATGGTGAGATAAAGAATGGTCAAGAAGCTGAAGCTTGGCTTCTTGGGATGAGGAAATATTTTCGAGTCTAATATTACTCTAGAAATATGAAGGATAGGGTTGTTGAAATATTGTAACTTTGAAGAATATTCTATATATAACTTTTGTGATCTCTGATGGTCCTACTGGGAGAACCACTTGTATTTCTTTATACCCTGATGCTTCTAATAGGAATACCTAATAAGATTCTTGAGGAAGTCCCCTCGAATTGTAAGGTGGGTCATTAGCACCCTAGTTGTAGTTACTTGAGCTTACATGATTAAATTAGGATTATTGGAGCCTACATGACTGAATTAATTATTAAGTGAATGAACGGATATAAATAGAGGTGTGGTGCTCCTCATTTGGAACACACACACTCACTTGTCTAGTGCATGAGAGAGAGAGAGAAAGAGCTATGGCTAGAGAAGGAGGATCAATCTTTTGGGTTTTACCTTTTATCTTTTTAGGCCATCTATATTGAGGAAGATTTTGTTGGGTTTTTCCAGGATAAATCTTTGTGTTCTTTTTGTATGGTTGTGCTTGTCTATCTTTCAGTGATATTTTGGCTTATGGTTATGTTGTTTTGATGATGAAAGTTTTAAGATGTGATATAACCATTAAAAATTCAACATGGTATCAAAGCCACCCTGAAAGAAGACATTGTGTAGATGCAGAAGCTATGGCTTCTTACTTTTTGGGTCTCTCTCCATAATCAATCAGTAAAAGAAGGCTAGGTTGAATCTCCATTGAAGGGCACATTTTTCTGTTGAAGCAGAATTTGATTTCGGGCATTTTCAGTTTTTGCTGCAGGAAATTAGGAATTTTTGAGTGATCTCGGCATAGGATTTATCTCCTCATCAAAATAAAAGTTTATATACTTGGGTTGATATTTTTGGTTGGGTATAACTCTAGGAAAGTCAAACTCTAGTTTGACCCCGGGCTGGAAAAACCCTAAATACTAAAACTAATACTTTTTGGTACATTCTCTATATCTTAGGATTGGAGAAGGCTAAGGAGCTGAAAATTTTAGAGGTTTAATATAAAATCCTGATTTTCATTGTTTCCAAATTTCAGCCTCATATTCTCTATATTCTAGGAGATATGATCCCTCCAAGTTAGGGTTCTAGCCTCTTCCAAGATTCATACCTAAACATGACACCTGGGGAGAATTGGTATATCTCGGGCTAAAAAGGTCCAAATGAAATTTATAAAGATGTTGTAGAAATAGAATGGAATTTAATTTCTATGGTAGAAGATTCAGACCTTGACGATGAAACAGTGACACGTGAAAGTCCGTACAACTTCGCTATGCTGAACAGTCCTAAAACAGGTCACCTTGGGAAAATGATCATAAGTACCAATTGGTGAAACCAATTATAATGAAACCTATGGTCTTAGAATAGGAACAAGCAAGGATACCTTAATGAGAAGTTTCATACACACAGGATTAGTAATTTCGGAGATATCATGGAACAAGTATCATGAATTTTTGCAGAAGAAATTGGAAAACTAGGGCTTCCTATTCTAGGAGCTTCCCTCCACTGTTTTTAGAAAAGGAGTACATTGGAAATATCACCTTGAAGAGGTCTATCTTTCTATACAATTAGATCTTAAATATTCCAAGTTTTTAAAATGAGGGTTTCTTTGACAAACCCTCAATCATCCAGCTCCCGAAATAGGACGGAAAACTCAAATCGGTAAGATCTAATATTTTGCTATTTTCATTTGAGGTTCTCATTTAAAAGTGATCTATCACCTCAGCTTGATGATAATATTGGTGAAGTTGACAACTTCCAAACATGGAAGTATTGGATCTCACTCACTCTTTAAGAAAATGAATTGGAAATTTACATAAGTAGAGAGGTTCCAGCTCCAAAGGGAAATGAGGCTAAAGCCTTACACATGAAGAAACTCGACTCGTAATAAGAGAAGAGAAGATAGGAGAAACTAAATATCAAGCTCTTACAATTCAAAGAATATCCCTCAAGCAATGAGGAATAGGAAGAACTAAATTCTTGAAGAACCTCTTATCCATCTTATCATTTGGATAAGAAATGATGATTTCATGAATGAAGAAGATGATGAAGCAAAATGATCAAGAAGGAGTCTACCCACAAAACAAATAAAAGATAAGTACTCAATTGTCATTTCATGATATTGTTTTGTATTCACTTGATGTGTTATTCATGATAGAATGTTTGCATTAATGACAGTATTCATGTGATGAGTAAGTAGCTCATGGTGCTATACACCTCTCCATTGCTACTTATCTAGAATGAAACCTCCTTGCTAACATATTGGATTAGTACACAATCTCAAAGATGTCATCTAGAAAGTTTCCATGAGATATGGATGAATGTTGTATTGGCTAAACAGTTGCATGATGCATAAGAATTTTTCGTTATGCATATGTTCTAGGAAATGGTTCTAACCATGCTACTAGTGCATTTGAATTGTAGGAAAGGTCCTGTACAACCTCCTACAAGAAAAGAAGGATGAGACTTGTTCTGAAGAAAAAGTGATCACAATTCAAGATTCACTCAAATAAACATGAATATGAAGTTCCCAGGGTCAGAGACATCGTGATGGAAGAAAGAACTTCAGAGAGTGGTAGATCCACCTCGAAGGATGAAGACCACCATGGGTACGAGAGATAACTCAAGATGAAGAAAAGAATGGCAAGACTTCCAAACCAAATTAAGATGCCTTGGACACACTCTAGTTGTGTAACACAGTTGGGTGACATCATTAACGCTAACCTTTCTAGCTATGAAATAAGTTATGATCAAAGAGTAACAGTTGATCATTGGGAATGATGTCTATGATATGGTTTCAAGACCTGAAGGGAAGTCCATAGTATCTTCCATATGGATCTACCAGAACAAGTGTACAAAGCAGGGTTCATGGTTTTCCTTAGAAAGAATAGACTATGACATGACATACTCTATTGACTAGACCCACTAGAAGTATTTACAACAATAGAACCACCTGTACAGAATGAAGAAGGAAGAAGATACTCCACTTTAGGGGGAGTAACTACATAATATATTTGAGTTTGACATGGTACAACATGATGGACAAATTCCTGATGGATCGAGACTTTACCAAGAGTAAAGTGGGTTCCAACTTTCAAGGTTGAATGCAGAAGACTAGGATATGTGGATGACCTAATAAGATGAACTCATGGAAGATGCTATGATGAAAGAATAATAGAATTATGTTTGGGATATAGTACTCAAAACAGAAAGCAAGAATGTGGTATCTTCCAAATGGACTTGATAAAATATGCTGCTGATAGAAGTAAGGAAATACTTGTAGCTAGAGGTTTCTCTAAAAAAGAGGGAATTAATTTTGAAGAGACAGTTGCTCTGGGAAGCAAGGTACACTTCCTTCAGAACTATCATGGTAGTTGCATCCATGATAAAGTGGGACTTACACCAGATGGATGTGAAGACAACCTTCCTGAATTATGTGATTAAAGAAGAAGTATACATAGATCAACCAAAAGGATTTGATGTTGAAGACAGAAAGACTCACATATGCAAGTTGAAGAAGGCCCTGTATGGACTAAAGAAAGCTCCTAGAGCTTGGTATGGAAGGATAGATAGTTTCCCTGATGAGCATATGCTTTACCAAGAGTAAAGCCGATCCTAAAATTTACTTCAAGGTTATAGAAGACAAACCTATAATACTATTAATGTATGTGGGTGATCTATTTCTGATAGAAAGATTGTAGACGAAGCTCGCTGAAGAATTTGAGATCAAATACCTTGGTCTAATGCTTTATTTCCTAGGTCTAGAAGTATGAAGGAATCTTTCTCAATTAGGGAAAGTATGCAGTGAAATTTTTGAAAATATTTGATATGTTGGAATGAAAAGCCATGGCCACACCCATGGATTTCAACCAGAAGTTGTTAGCCGATGACTCATCAGAGTTAGTGGATGTGATTCAATACAAATAGATTATTGGATCATTGATGTATCTAACAAATACTAGACCATACATTTGTTTTGCTGTGAACACCTTGAGTAAATATCTAGTTCAACCTAGACGTGTTCACCTGATAGATACAAAGCATGTGATGAGATATCTAAAATAGACTATAGACTTTGATTTATACTATGATGGAAACCATGATTACAGATTGTATGGCTATACAGATGCAGATTGGGATGGAAGTGTCTCAGATAGAAGAAGCACAACAGGTGGATGTTATTGTCTGGGATCTGCTATGAGTTCATGGTTTAGCAGGAAACAATCTAGTGTTTCCCTTACCATGGCTGAAGCAGAATACATAGCATATTTCTCTGCTAAGTTGTGAAGCCATATGGCTTCAGAAGCTGATGTTAGGTCTCTTTAACCTAAAGATGGATACTAAAATGATTCTATGTGATAACCAGAGTTGTGATGACAGAGAACCTTGTGTTCCATCGTAACACATAGAAATCCGGTATTTCTACATATGAGATAAGATATAGATGATGATGTTTCGTTATTCCCATACTGAAGATATAGATGATGTTTCAGTATTTACATACTGTAGATGCAGATGATGGTGATTCAGTATTTCTATACTGAATATAAAGATGATGATGCTTTCAGTATTTCTATAATGAAGATATAGATGATGATGCTTTCAATATTCACATACTGAAGATGTAGATGATGATTGTTTAGATGATGATGTGTTGACAAAACCTCTGTCTCGGGTAAATTTTGAACACTTTCAAGACAAGCTTGGTGTTGTTCGAAAAGAACTTCCTTGAAAGGGGGAGCAGTGATGTTGCAGTGGGATTGTATCATCCCTGGGCACTTGCCCTAAAGTGATCTAGTGACCTTGGTCCTCAAGAATGAAGAGGGATTGTATCATCCTGGGACATTTGTCTAGAAGTGATCCGGTGACTTCGGTCCTCGAGAATGAAGAGGGATTGTATCATCCCGGGACATTTGTCTAGAAGTGATCCGGTGGCCTCGGTCATCGAGAATGAAGAGGGATTGTATCATCCTGGGACATTTGTCTAGAAGTGATCCAGTGACCTCGGTCCTTGAGAATGAAGAGGGATTGTATCATCTCGGGACATCTGTCCAGAATAGATCCAGTGACTTCGGTCCTCAAGAATGTAGTAGGATTGCATCATCCTTGAACTTTGTTTCAGAAAGGTATCCAAAGGCGTCGGTCCCTAAGAATGTTGCAGGATTGCATCATCCTTGAACTTCAGTTCAAAAAGGTATCTAGAGGCTTCAGTCCCTGAGGATGTGGTAGGATTGCATCATCCTTGAACTTTGGTTCAGAAAGGTATCCGGAGGCTTCAGTCCCCGATAATGTGGTAGGATTGCATCATCCTTGAACTTTGGTTCAGAAAGGTATCTGGAGGCTTCGGTCCCCGAGAATATGGTAGGATTGCATCATACTTGGACCTAGTCCTAAAGTGATAGGGATTGATTATCCTCTAATCAATCCGGTGACTTCGGTTGTTGAGAATGTGGTAGGATTGCATCATCCTTGGACCTAGTCCTAAAGTGATAGGGACTGATTATCTCGTAATCAATCCGGTGACTTCGGTTGTCGAGAATGTGGTAGGATTGTATCATCTGTGGACTGAGGTCCAAAAGTGATCCGAAGACTTTCCTCTTTGTGTTGTGGATTGCAGGTTGTTGTTGATGATGATGTTACTGATTGAAAGATCAAAGTGTGATGATGATGACGTACTGATCGAAAGATCAGAGTGTGATGATGATATTACTGATCAAAAGATCAGAATGTGATGATGATGATGTACTAATCAAAAGATCAGAGTGTGATGATGATGTTTCTATTCAAAATTTCAAAGTATGATGATGATGTTGCTGATGTTGTTGTTCAAAATTTCAAAGTATGATGATGATGTTGCTGATCAAAAGATCAGAATATGATGATGATGTTGCTGATGTTGCTAATCGAAAGATCAGAATATGATGATGATGATGTTGCTGATCAAAAGATCAAAGTGCTAAAGATGTTGTTGCTGATCGAAAGGTCAAAGTGCTGAGGATGTTGTTGCTGATTGAAAGTTCAAAGTACTGAAGATTTTGTTGCTAATCGAAAGGTCAAAGTGTTGTTGATGATGTTATCAATCACAGAGGTCAAAGTGTTTCTGTCATTGAAGATTGAAGATGAAGACTATATGATGTTGAAAAGCTTCCAATGATTTATAGATGTGTCACCCTGATGATGTTGATGATGTCCTCTATCTCCTACTATTATTGTTGTTGATGTTGTTGTAGAATACCCTTCTCGTTAAGGGGGAGTGTTGAAATATTGTAACTTCAAAGAATATTCAATATGTATCTTTTGTGGTCCTCAATGGTCCTACCAGGAGAACCACTTGTATTTATTTATACCCTGATGCTTCTAATAGAAAGAACTAATAAGAGTCACAAGGAAGTCCCCTCAAATTGTAAGGTGGGTCATTAGCACCCCAGTTGTGGTTACTAGAGCCTGCATGATTAAATTAGGATTACTCGAGCCTACATTACTGAATTAATTATTAAGTGAACGAATGAATATAAATAGAGGTGTGGTGCTCCTCATTTGGAACACACACACTCACTTGTGTAGCACATGAGAGAGAGAGAGAAAGAGTTGTGGCTAGAGAAGAAGGAGGATCAGTATTTTGGGTTTTACCTTTTATCTTTTTTGGGCATCTATACTGAGGAAGCTTTTGCTGGGTTTTTCCCTTTAGGGTTTTCCAAGGATAAATATTTGTGTTATTTTTGTATGGTTGTGCTTGTCTATCTTTCAGTGATCTTTTGGATTATGGTTATGCTGTTATGATGCTAAAATTTTTAAGATCTGATATAACCATTAAAAATTCAACAAGGGTAGCCATCTTAAATTTGACTAGAAGAGCATCCATATGATGGGAGCACTTCAGAAAAGTGAAAAATATTAATGAAAGGAATATTATGTGGAAACAGTTCTAAAATTATTTCAAGTAGAAGTACCTATCTGACAGGTACTATGATGATAAGATCAAAGAATTCCATCAGCTAAGATTGGGTAGCAGACCATGGAAGAGTATACAAATAGGTTCTTGGATTTGTTGAGGTATGTTAGGTACATCAAAGATGAAAAAGTAAAAATCCATTGTTTCTTGAGTGGATTTCCACGGTCTTACAAAGACATAATTGAGTTTTATGAACCTAGTACTCTGGAAGAAGCGATAAGGAAAGCTAAGTATTTCTATGAGCAAAGAAAAAGAAAACCTGATTATCACAAGTCATGGAAGGACAAGAAGAATGAGAATTATGACCAAAGAAAGAAAGGTTTCAAACCTTCTAACTTTAGAAATCAACAAAAGCAGCCATCCCAAGTTGAGAAGCAGCCAGCTAGAGTGGTGGAAGAAAAGCCAAGAGATCCACAACAGAACAAAGAACCACTCCAATGTTGGAAATGTGGAGGACCCCACATGTGCAGGAGTTGTCCACTTGAGAATGAGAATGCAAGGCCATCTTACAACATTCAAGAGGCAAAAACAGTGGGTCAAGTAGCAAGGACCGCCCCTAGGATTTGTGCAGCACTGGAGGACCTCCAGGAAGATCACTAGTCAACTGTGTTTGAAGTTTCATGTAAAATTGTTGAGCAATCTATTTCTATTTTGATGGACCTTGGTTCTACTCACAGTTACAATGCTCCTCAAGTAGTGGAGATTTGTTCTTTTAAGAAAGTAAAGCATAAAAATCATGGCTAGTTCAGCTAGCCATTGGAACTAAGAGAAATATTAGTGAAGTGGTAGAGAAATGCCCATTGGTGATGAATGTATTGGTCACTTGTGTAGATCTGAATGTTCTACCACTTGGTTCCTATGATGTTCTCATTGGAATGGATTGGTTAGAAGCTCACATGTTAAAGATCGACGGCTATAATAATACTTTTGAATGCATGGATGAAGAAGGGAACTCAATAGTTGTAAGAGGCATTCCAAAGGTGATTTATGTGAGGCATATTTCAGCAATGCAGTTGAAGAATTTTTGTAGGAAGGGTTTCCAGTTGTATGCAGCTCATATTGTGGAGGCAACATGGAATGAAACTCCTAGGTTAGAGGACTTTCATGCGTTGCAGGAATTTAGGGATGTTTTTCCTAATGATATTCCAGGGCTTCCTCCAAAGAGAGACATTGATTTCACAATTGAGCTTGCACCAGGAGCAGCACCAGTGTCCAAGACACCCTACAGAATGAGTAAACCGGAAATGCTAGAGTTGAAGATGCATTTGCAATATTTATTGGAGAATAAGTATATCAAGCCAAGCATGACTCCTTGGGGAGCACCATTTCTATTTGTGAAGAAGAAGGATGGTACACTCAGATTATGTATTGATTATATACAACTAAACAAAGTCACTGTGAAGAACAAATATCCTTTGCCTAGAATTGATGACCTCTTTAATCAAATGAGAGGAGAAAATGTATTTTCCAAGATAGACTTGAGGTCTGGTTACCATCAGGTGAGAATCAAGGATGAAGACATTCATAAGACAGCCTTGAGAACAAGGTATGGACATTATGAGTTTGTAGTGGTACCATTTGGTCTCACAAATGCACCAACTACATTTATGTGACTTATGAATAGTGTCTTGTGTTGATGTATATGTAACTTTGGAATGTATTCTTCTATGTATTCTATGTATTGTAACCCGATGTTTATTCTGGGATGTTCTATTATGTATTTGAGTCATGTGGTCATCCCCCGATGTTATGATTGGGAGGATTAATAATGTAATCAAGTCATGTCAAGTCATTAGGTAAGTCCCCACAGTTTTGGGGCACTTGAGTTATTATACACTAATTAAGGTGTAGGCTCGAGTAGTAATTATTAGGGTTGAGCCTACATGTGAAATGGAAACTTAAGTGAATGGGCTAATATAAATAGAGAGTGTGTGTCTCTCTATTTATCACTTGTGACTTACATCACTTGCTCTCTCAAGTGTGGCGCACCTTTGGAGAAGGAAATTCTTTGGCTTGACAGAAGACAGAAGGCTGCTGTTGTGTTGGGAGGTCATCTTACTGTTTTGGGTTCACATCTTGTGGTGATACTATCTTAGAGGAAGTTGAGGGGTTTTCTCCATTTATGGTTTCCCCTCCCAAAAATCTTTGTGTCTCTTGTCTCTTGTGATGTGCTTATGTGATTGTTGTGCTTGTTATTCTCTCAGTGAAAAGATCTTAACATAATGCTAGCTTAAATGTTGAAAAACTAACATCTTCAGCAGGTATTTGGACAAGTTTTCTCTTGTTTTCCTTGATGAAATTCCTATTTATTCTAAGAATGAGGAAGAGCAGGAAGAGCATCTGAGATTGACATTACAATTTATCAAGGAGCATTAGTTGTATGCAAATTTGAGCAAATGTGACTTCTATAAAGATAGAATTTAGTATTTGGGTCACATTATCTCAGAAGAGGGTATATATGTGGATCCTGACAAGATTGAAGCCATTATGAATTGGCCTACTCCAAGAAATGTGACAGATGTAAGATCTTTTATGGGACTTGCAGGATACTACAGTAGATTCACTGAAGGATTCTCCAAGGTTGTACATGCCATCCCTTCTTTTCAAAGGAAGGGGATAAAGTTTGAATGGACATCGAGGTGTTAAGAAAGCTTCCAGCAGTTGAAGAATCTTCTCACAAGTGCACCAGTCTTGAAAGTTGCAGACCCAGAGAAATATTTTGTGGTGTGTACTGATCTATGCGATCAAGGACTTGGAGGAGTTCTTATGCAAGACAACCATGTAATATTTTATGAGTCAAGAAAGTTGAAGGAGCATGAGAAGAACTATGCCACTCATGATCTGGAACTTGCAACCATAGTACATGCTCTTGATATGTGGATGCATTACTTGATGGGCTGAAGCTTTGAGCTAAGGACAGACCATTGTGGTTTGAAGTATTTGTTTGATCAGACTACTCTAAATGCTAGGAAAGCTATATGGATGGATTTTTTAGGTGAGTTTGATTTTGAAATCAAGCACATAACGGAAAAAGATAATAAGGTAGATGATGCACTCAGCAGGAAGGTGCAGAAAATGAATGTGGCATCCATTAGTATTTTCCAATGATAGTTGAGGCAACAGATTGTTAATCATGTTGTTGAAGATGAATTGTATGCCTAGGTCAAGGACAAGTTGCAGCAGCAAATCCTTAAAAATAAATATGAGGGATGTAAATTAGAAGAAGATGGACTCCTTACTTATAAGAACATAATTTATATTCCAAATGTAGCATATTTGAGGAGGGTTGTTATGTATGAGATCCATCAAGCTCCATACTCTAGGCACCCAAGATATCAGAAGACAATTGCTACAGCTAGAAAGCAGTACTTTTGGCCAGGAATGAAAAAGGACATGGCTAAATATATTTCAAGGTGCATGAAATGTCATCACATGAAGGTTGAGCATCAACACCTAGCGGGTTTGTTGCAGCCTTTTCCAGTTCCAAAATGGAAATGAGAAGTTATTTCCATGGATTTTATTACAGGATTGCCAATGACTTGGAGACAACATGATTCCATCATGGTTGTGGTGGACAATTTGACAAAGGTAGCACATTTTATACCGGTTAAGTCTACACATAAGACTGATGACATTACAAAGATCTTCATGAAGGATATTTTCAAATTGCATGGATTTCCTAAGGCAATAGTATCTAACAGAGATGTCAAGTTCACTTCCAATTTTTGGAAGGGATTGTTTGCAGATTTGGGTACAAAGTTGAATTTCAGAACTTCCTACCATTCTCAGACTGATGGGTAGACATAGAGAGTTTACTAGGTGCTTGAAGACATGCTTTGCATGTATTTGATGGAAAAAACAACCAAGTGGAAATATTATTTACACTTGGTAGAATTTGCATATAAAAACGGACAACAAGCATCCTTGGGGATGAGTCCATATGAAGCTCTGTATGGCAGGGGGTTTAGGACACCCGTGATTTAGAATAATCCAGTGAACAGGGTTGTGCTTGGTCTAGAATTGCTTATGGACATGGAGTAGAAGGTTGTAAAGATTAGGAAGAATCTGAAAGTAGCCCAGGACAAATAGAAAATCTATGTAGATAAGCATATGGTGAACAGAGAGTTCAGTGTTAGGGATCATGTTTACCTCAGAGTGAGGGAAAAGAAGAGTTCCTTGAAGCTTGGAGGTTGTGCCAAGTTGTCACCTAGATATTGTGGGCGGTTTGAAGTGCTTGAAAGAATAGGGCCAGTTGCATATAGACTTGCAATGCCTGCTAGCACTAGGGCTCATAATTTTTTTCATGTTTCCTTGCTTAAGAGATATGTACATGATCCCAACCATGTGATAAATTGGGATGTGATTCAGGTGGAACCCAAGGGAGAATTCCAAATCAATCCAATGCGCATCCTCTCTAGGAAGGTCAAAACGCTTTGGAGCCGAGCCATAGGATAGGTAAAGGTGCAATGGGAGCACTATGGTCCTGAAGAGGCTACATGGGAGCTCGAGGATTCCATGTGATTGGCACATCCATTTTTTCAATTCTAGGGAGCATTGAGGGCTGTACTAGAGTAGCATTTTTGTTCAATTTTATAAAGCACTGAGGACAGTTCTGTTGAAGGGGGAGGGGAATGTAACACTCTGGTTTTGACCCTGTTTGCATTAATGTATATGATGTAAATATTGGAATTAATCATGGTGTGGAGCTAAAGGAAAAAGCCCCACCATTTATTTAGCATTTTTATGTTTCAACGATTAAAATTGACGTCGATGGTATTTTGTGCTAGCTGACACATTATAATTTTGGACATCATATAACTATGCAATTTAATTAAAAACCCACAACCAGCTATGTCAATACAACAAATAATGAGATGGGGGCATGATTTTCTAAGTATAAGGGGGGGGAATGTTTATCCTTAATCCATTGGGGAAAAGCCATGTGTCAAAAGAAAAAACCCAAAAATGTATTCCCATTCCCTCATACATTTATGTTTTCATCTTCCCTCATGTTTTTGGGAGTAGGGGACATTTTGATCATCCATCCTTCATTCACCCATGCGTTTTTTTTTGCTTTGGCATGTAGCTGAACCTTCCATAGTTTTAATCCTTCACGTTTTTTAGTTTTTCCTCATTGTACATGCCCAATCCAATCATCTAGCTCTCACAAAAATGTTATGGTCCATTTCTGATCATTCTCTCTCCCATTGTGTTCATGCGCTCTGTGCATTCTTCTTGCTTATAGAACCATGTTTTGTTCTAGGTTGTTCACCTGTTGTTACCTTCCTTGGTCACACAAAGGTTTGGGGTCTCCTTTGTTTGCTGAACGAATGAGCAGTGGAGATCACTTGATTTTATGAGAAAGAGTGTTCATCTATGGTTTCCTCAATATTGTTGTGCAATGGTCTCCTCTGTCACAGAGTGAGTGGAAGCCTATTTTGCTGTATTGACATTGTGGTTTTCTATGTGTGCATATTTTTCCTTGGTCTAAACCAGTTTGGAGTGGAATTGGTTCTGAATTAGCTTGATAAACCTAGTGCAGGAATGAATGTCACAAATATATATAGAGGGGTTGGTTTTCTTCTTTTCACACCCTGAACAACACTAGAATGGAAGGCATATCCTGAGGGACTGTGTAGCAGAGAAGGGGATGCTTCCTTGTGTTGGGTGTGTAGATTTTTTAGGAGCCATGCCTGATCTAGTGCAGGTGTCCATAGCTCGGTGGTCACGGGGGCTTCACTTGTTGACCAATATCCTATCACGTTAGTTCATATTGTGGGTTTTAAAATTATTAAAAATTGAACCAATATATTGCAGGTATTAGGGGGATAATGGGTTTAAGGTCGGGGTGGGTAGGGTGGTTTATAAGGATTGAGGTGTAAAAAGGGGTGGGGAGGAGGTTTTAAGTATTGGGAGGGGGTTTCAACAAAAAGAGTTTGGGTCAATATCTCTGGAAATTAAGGGTATTCTTTAATATCCTGCGATCACACATGCTATGTGAGATGTTCACTAAGTGATGTCCCCGCGTTGGTGGTTGAGCTCACTAGCCTCGAAGTTCAATATTTCCAGCTCCTTTGCATCTTGATAAACCCATCTATTAGTTGGCTTGGATGAGTATCCTGATAAACCCAACTGTGTTGTCTTGGTTGAGTTTTTTTGTATCCTTGGATATGTGTGAGCCTGCTAGTGTTCCTTATTCCTTGTGGGAATCGTGTGGGAATCATGCCCAGCTTGGGGGTGGCAGTGCTACTGAGAGATTGATGAGTGTACTAGCCTATGGTTGGGTGGAACATTGCAGGGATGTATCTGGTTATGGGACAAAATTCTTTCAAGATAAGTATTCTTGTCTATGTTAATCTATGCAATTGTATTTGCTTAATGAAATATGATGAACATGCCTAATGTGTTGAATTGATGAATTTCTTCCGCTGTATAATTGCAATTGTATGCATCTGTGTATGTTTTCTTTCAATGCATTTTTAAATTACATTATGAGGCTTAGATTATCATATTGGTGATGGCCTGAGTGATCAAATCTATACAAGACTTCTATTAATAGGTTGAATTTCCTTCCAGAAATATTCCTTTCCACAACTTACAGGATGCGGCTTTACAATCTCTCTTTCCACAAATCTCCTTCCATAGCTCTCCTTTCCACAAGCGGGATGCAGGATGTGGCTTTGCAATCTATATTTTCACAAATCTCCTTTCACAACTCTCCTTTCCACATGAGGGATGCAGGATGTGGGATGCGGGGTCGCAATTTCCATATTTTCCATGATTCCGCCAATCAAGGTTTCCGCACCGTTGATTCTAGCAGGTTGATTCTTCACCATTGATCTATCTCCAGATGTGGAACATATTATGACCATTGATATCCATCTCAATATTTCTCTATCTTTCGATGTCCTCTAAGATCTTTCTTCGTGGATCGTCGAATTGATCACTAATAGGATCAATTTCTCTGCTGTTGGGAAGTTGGAGAATTTATCCACAGACTTGAATAGAGTGAATGAAAGATGAGTTCATGCCTCTATAGATCTCTAAAAAAATCAGGAATCCATCCAAATACATACAGAATTCAATGAACTTCGAGCTGGATGCTCCTGCAACAATCAGAGTGAGCAGTTATGTTCGTGTTCTCTCTCTAGTGGATGGGAGGGGACGTGACATTGGTGTCACAGTTGATTATCCTAACATTTGGGTGGACAATAAAGGTGCCATAAAAATATCTATTGATATAGTTTAGAGGTAGAGGAAAAAGGATATTGATATCCATATGCACTACATCTAGGGCTTAGTGCATAACAGGGTAATTTCACTACAGTATTGCCCATCCACTAAGCAAACTGTTGACATTTTCACCAAGACTTTCATAGAGAATACCTTCACTTAATTGAGATATTTTCTTAGAGTGAATGATGGATGGTGATTTCTTTTATTTGTTGTGGGTTTCATCCCCATGTCCATTCTTGAGGGAAGGTTTCTTCCCATGTGGTTTTCCTTCTTTTCCTCACTTCATATGGACAAATAAAATTTATGATTTATGTATTGAGGTGACTTGAGCCTTTATTGCCAAGGACTCCTTCATTTTATGATTTGTACTAATTTTTTGGTTAAGGGAGGGTGTTAAAATAGTAATACAACCCCTTAGTACCTTAGTTTAAGTCCCTAGTCAATTTTATTGCATTTTTTGCATTATTATGCTATGGTTTGGACTTAGGGTTCTTAGTTGGACCAATAACCAATTAAATTGTGGAATTCACACCCACATGAGCACTCCAACTCAGTAAAACATCCACATGTGTGCCCTTATCATTTTTTGTGTGCTCCCATTCATTGAATTTGGACATTTTGGTTGACTAAGAGCGCTAGAGGTGGATTTTTTCTAATTTTGGACTGATTTGGTACATTTAATGCCACCTAGAGCCTCTTGTGCACCTATTTTTGCATACCCACGCATGCCAACGTTTTATGAATTCCCCATGTCACCTAATCAATGTACACATAGCAATTTGTGGACATTTGGGCTGATTTGGAGCGTGTTTGGCCCACCTAGGGGGATTGAGGCCAATTTGGCCGATTTCACTTGTACAATCATTTTGGGATTTCCAAGCCTCATGCAACACTTCTGATGTAATATAAACCTATTAATAACATGTTTTAATGTTATACAATCAAATAATAACCTATTTTTGTTCACATTGCATGTGTAAATTGCTTCTCTTTTAATGGTTTTTTGTTGGTTTTGCATCAAATTTGATTTGTGAGTTTCTCTAAGGCTTCTAGATCTTTCCGTAGATCAAAATTCTCACATCAACCATCAATGGCTACCATTTTCTTGTAAACCCATTTTCATTGCACTAGTGTCCTCTTGGAGGGAAAGGGAACCAATCCCCATGTCTCATTGTCTTGCAATGAGTTGAACTCTTATTGCATGGTTGTTTTCCATATTGGGTCAAGTGATGCTTCTTGATATGATTTAGGATCATATACAACCATCATGAATCATTTCTCAACAAGAACCAATTCACCTGCAAATAAAGTAGTGTGAAATTGTGATCTAGTCTTTCTAGGGTCTAGTGGATTTCCAGCCAAATCCCTAGCTGCTTCAATGGTTTTCTTAGCCCATTTGGGCCAAATGGGTGAGCCATGATCTTCATCATCATATTCAGCAATATCATAATATGAAATATCAGAAATATCAGAAATAAATTCATCACTTACATCATCTTGGAGTGTAGGATTTGAGCATTCCACGGGGGCAAGTTCGAGCTGTCCCACAAGTTCTTCTTCGAATTGAACACTCCTTTCAATGAAGGTATTTTGATATGATGGATAAAATAGCTTGTATCCCTTTTCATATTCATAATATAAAAACATGATGGAATCCTTTCTTTGAGGTTACAAGTCCTTTCTCTTCTCTAGAGGAATCCTATCCCAAGCCTTTGAGCCAAAGACCCAAAATGATAAACATTTGGCTTGTGACCAAACCATGCCTCATATGGTGTTTTTCCATCCACATATTTGTGAGGATATCTATTTTGAAAATATACAGCATAGATAATGGCTTCATCCCATGTCTTAGGATTCATATCCTTTTCATCAATCATACAGGTTTCCATCTCCTTGAGTGCCCTATTTTTGTGCTCTGCAGCACCATTTTGTTGTGGTGTGTAGGGGACCGAATGCTGCATTTGGATGCAACATTATTCACAGAGCTGCTGCAAAATATTTTTCACATACTCCTTTCCATTATCAGTCCTAAGTACTTTTATCTTTTTCCCACATGCATTCTCAACTAGGCCTTTCCAAACCTTGAGAGTCTCAAATACTTCAGATTTGAGTTTGAGAAAGTAAACCCAGCAAAACCTTGAGAAATAATGTATGGAGGTAAACAAATACCTTTATCCTCCATATGAGGGTGTGGGAAGAGGCCCAATAAAATATAAATACACCAACTCAAGAACTTGAGTAGCTCTTCTTGCTTTCACTTTCTCATAGATGCGCTCATGATACTTTCCCGCCACACATCCAATGCATGGGCCATTAGAGATCTTCATAGAAGGAATCCCTTCCACCATGCCTTCTTTGCTCAATTCCTAGAGGTATTTTTAGTTTATATGGAAATATCTCTCATGCCACAATTTTCTTCTATCATTAGCATGAGTCAGGAGTGCATTCCCTCTAGAGTAGGGGAGGAAATGAGACAACTTGTACATTCTTGCTTGATGGTCAAAAAACCCCAATGCCACCACCTTGTTGGTAGATATTTCAAATATATCCACTATGTTTGGAGTAAATGTTACTCTCTTGGATTCACCAATGTGTAATTTCCCAAGTCTGGAGAGCAGACTTGAACACTCTTTAATTCTGCAATTTATATTAAAAATTCTCAAATTGAATTAATTCAAAGAAAACCTTCTCGGACTAGGAAAATTATGGAATTCTTCTGGGAAATTTTGCAGGAAAAAGGAGTGAGCAGTGGGCAGTAACCAAAGAAATTAAGACATAGAATTACCTCTCCCCTATCACATTTATATCTAGTGCTATTTAGGGTTCAGAATCCACACTGCGGAATCCTACTACCATGCTTCTAGGAAGCCAAACCATGAAACTAAGGAGGGTAGTTCGATCTATAAATATTTTATATCTCTTGGCTTGACCCCTGGTACAAAGATTTGATTTTATATCTCTATACTCACATTTTATATCTAATACAACCTGAGATGAATGTCATAGTATCTGGCATCATGCCAAGTATTACCTTATTGTCAATGATACTTTGTACCATCACAAAATCAATGCAATTTTGCAGCATTGCTTAACTTATGAGGAGGCTGAAATAGTCTTGAATGACTATCACTCTGAAGCATGTGACAATCATATTTTTGGCATGGCTATGGCTCAAAAACATTTATGCGTTGGATACTTATGGCCCTCAATATTCAAATATTGCATGGAGGCCATGAAAAAAATACCACCCCGCCATCTTTTTCAATCCAAAAAGCGCACCCACCCTCCTTTGTTACATCCTATAATTGTTGTTGGCCCTTTTACGAAACAGGGCATTTATTTTATGCATTGTAAGCCTACCTCAATTGAGGGCATGCTTACATCATTGTAGTCATGGACTACTTTACAAAGTGGGTTGAGGTGATGCCTACATATGCTGAATATGTAAAAATGGTCACCCTATTTCTTTTTAATTACATAATAGCTAGGTTCAGAGTCCCTCAAGCTAATGTCACCAACCATGGTGTTATCACATATATAGTAGATGGGATACCATTTTCTATTTTTCAGATACAATACATTTTTCAGCCAGATCTCTTACATATAATATGCTAAGATGAGTAGTTTTGTCGGATCATTACTTTACTTGTGGACTATTGTACTCTCCCATGTCAGGAATGAGTCTCATAACACTCAGATTTGAGGACTGATGTAGCCATTTAGTCATTTACAGAGTATTTATTGATGCCCAGATTTATATTAGTGGTTTCTCATAGGAAAGATGATGGTTCAGATGGATTATATGCATGATTATGACTAATCTTTTAATATATTGTGTTATGGTTATCATTGCTCTTATATTCATCTTTGTGACATGTATTAACATGTAGTGTCATGATCTAGTGGTCATAATTATATGGACTAGGATGTATTTGTATTATGTATTGATGTCCCTGCTTAGACTTGGAAGTTCTTGATCTATACTCATTGGTTTTACCCTCCTTAGGGAGAATAGAGGTAGTCATTCCCACCATTATTTTGGATTGCTAGTGTTGGCTTCATCTTTCACTATCTCCACCCATCCACTACCTTGCAGTTGTGTTTCTAACCTGAATTACTACTTGACTTGTGGCATGGACGACCTTTCCCCGCTAGAACCTTTGTTGGACAAACCTCCCTATTTATATTGTGTCTTGGCTCTGAGTTGGTGATAGAAATTGCCTTTGGTGAGTTGGATTGTATGCCTAAGTTGTTCTGGTCAGTTGTCCCGATGTTTGGCACTGTGCAGAACTCCCTTTGGTCACTTGAGATGTTGTTGGCTAAAAATGAAAGCTCATGTACTACTTGTATTGGAAAATGTTATATATGCGCCCATGGAAAATAAAAATGCTAAACTGTGTTTCTTAACATATTAGAAAAAGGGAAAGAGCAATGAAATGCTAAAAATACCCCTTGGAGGGTATAAGAAAAGGTCCAAAAAAGCAATGGTTAAATATATGCTATATCCAAATATTGCTGATCTTATAAATTTGAATGTGTCCCGGATGAAAGCTGCGATTAGCTGTGGTTTTAAGAACTGGTGAAGTCCCAAAGGGTCATATAGGCCAAAAATGCCATGGAAATAAAATTGATGGTCCTAATGAACTTGGATCAAACTTGATGTAGACATGATGCCTAAGTTGAATAAGCACTCTTTGAACAACTCAACCATTTGTGAGGCACTGTCATTCCTTGTGTTGTTGTTTGTCCAGCATGTGGTTATAGTGATTATTTCCCTTCCATATCCAAAGTTTCATGATGTTAAGTAGAATCTCATCCTTTTCCCTATCCTTTTCAATTTAAACCTTCACCCTTCACTAGCAAATTGGCTACAACTATGAAGTGAGTATAGTCTTGAAAGTCTAGTCTGAGTAATAATAAATAAAGCCATATATATGTATTTAGTTGATGTACCATCAGTGAAATGACTGCTAATTGTTGTGATTGTTGCTTAAATGATTTGTAGAGCATGTCCTAGCCTTAAAGCACTTGTAGCAGATGGATGACAGTCTGAGTTATATTATTGGTATCTAGTCATTTATAGGTGATTATATTGTCTATTGGATGTTGTTGATGATCAAGTAAAGACCTGAAAAGGGTATGAGTATACACCCTATATGGATTTGGACTCTCTGAGTCTAATGAGACATTTTGTTTTCAGTTCCGGGCACTTGCATAGTTGATCAGGCTCATTTTACCTTTTTGATGCAATTTTGCTTCATAGGATGATGCGTCTGAGCAGGGAGATGTTTTATTTGGATCTATTAGGGAATTGTATGGGCATAGGGGGTGCATCCACTTGATTACACCATAGTACCCCCATCTGAAAGAGCCTAGTGGGCTCATTTTGACAACACAGGCACCCTAGGAGGTTGTTTTGGAATTTTCACATTTCCTGAAGTAGATTAAAAAATGATTAAATGGCTATTGAAGAAATCGATTTGGGCTAATGAGGCCTAATTTTTTGGGAATTTTTATATTATTTTTTGGATCTTTTGGGAGTCTCACGATTTCTTCAAGGACACACAAAGTTAAAAAATTTAAATATTATATTATTTTATTGTGACATGGGGCACATAGAGGGAGTTAGTTAACACTCCATGGACCCACCATGTGCTTCATTTATTTCTTATTGAGTGGGGTACCCTTTTTACGAGTGATTTAGTCCACTCTGGTACTTTATGGTTATATTGATCTGTGTATTGTATGCTGAGCTCATCTCAACCATTGATTAGAATATTTTATCTTTTAATCTTAGCCACTTGTTTTGAAAATGGTTAGGATTTTGGTTCTCTCATTTCTATTTAAAGGAGAGAGATTCTCATTTGTAGCGGGTCTTTGGCTCTTGGATATGATTAATAGAAATATTTTTTGTGGATATTTTATGGATCTGCTTTGCATTTGATGTTATTTGATTCTGAATGGAATGTATTTTTCTTCCTAGAATCCAGGAAATTGTTGTGATATCTATATTTTTTGGGGATCATTGTCTTGTCTACAGGAGGACGACTTCAACTTGGGCGTTTTTGCAGGGGTCCTCAACTCGCATGGATTGTCTTCATTTTTTATCTAGGAGTTTTCATTATTGTTGTGGTGACCTATGATCTCTTCTTGCTATTTTTCTTCAACATATATTTTTTTTCTCATGTCACAGTAAATCTGATATGGTTGATGTTTGTTGTGTAGGAGAGAGGGTGCATTGACTTCCTCGGGAAAATACTGGACATAGAACTCATTTCAATGTTCTCAAATTGAACGGGATGGCGAGGATCATCATCATCAAGGAATCTACAAGAATTTCCAGGTAAGATCTAATAGGTAAGTCTCTTCTCTTTCAGATCTAAATCCATTGTACCTGTTTTTCTTCAATTTTTTCTGAAAAAAACCTCCTAAATAATAAAAATTCAAAAAATATTTAATCTAGGAACCACTTGATCTTTGAACAAACCATTTCTAGTTTTTGTAGATTGGGCCTCCCCCTCACTTAATCATCCTCAATGTTTCCCTAATTATGACCGGTTTTCCCTAGATATGACTTTCTGATTGCTCAAACCCCAACACCCCACTGAAAATTTGACTTTTCTAGAGTTTAATTTTTCCTAAAAATAATTACATGGGTGTGTATATTAGGTCTTCCTCATTCCAGAACACCCCCAACACTGATCTAGTTCCTGCCAGGTAGCCCTAGATCTGAAAAACTGACTTTCAGTCTCCTAGCCTCCCTCATCAGATATTGACTTTTCCATATCTATTTTTTCTTGAAATTTTCTGACTTGGGTTTATAGATCAGGACAACCTGATCTCATTTACACTCCAACATTGAGCTGATAGTCTCCTGGTGGCTCTAGATCTACAGATATGCCTCTCCAAACCCTAGCGCTGGCCCTCCTTATGTTGATTTCCCTATAACCTGAATCTTCTGGGACAAATTATTTTCTGGGTCCATAGATCAGGGCATATCTCAGGTGGGTTCACTTAAACATTATGTTGATACTAACTCCATTACCCAAGGCTGAATAAGCATAGCGGTAGCCCCTTTTTTGACCTATTTCCCCTAAAAGTTGACCTCTCCTTGATAACTCAAGTAACTTAGCATTTCATATCTTTCACTGATTCTATCTCTTTGGTACTATACAGTCCCAACTATGCCCTTACTCACCTTGTCTCAGTTACATTTCCAAAGACAGTGGTTAACTTCGTCAGTTTCTAGTACCTCAACCCTAGATCTAGTATTTTCCCCCATAGGTCCCTTTGGATCAAACCTTGTATAAATGAAGCCCTCATCCAAATCCCAAGTCCACTTACTACTATCATTCATAGATATAGATTTTCTAATTACCTTACATCTTACGTGCCTCAAGCCATAATTGATATGATCTGGTGTATAGGTTTGATCTCTCATGTTGGGAGTAGATCTAGGTCTCCTCCATTGTTTTCTTGGACTTAGACAACATAAAGTGAATAATTCCTTGATTGGTGTGACAACAATCCATTTGGGAGTTTAGGAAGTCTTCGTTCCACCTCCTTACTTGCTTGCCCCTCTACCATCCATCCTGGATCCACCTCACACAGGCAACTACAAGGTTGGTGATAACACATGGTTCACATTTTCAGAAAAAATGATTTCAAAACTAAGTTCCAACCTAGGTTTTTTTCATGATAATTATACACCCTACTACTCATATGCCAATGGCCAAGTTGAGGCCATCAACAAGGTGTTGAAAACCATGCTTCACCGGATGGTAGGGAAATCCAAATCCAGTTGGCATTTACAATTGTTTCCTACATTATGGGTGTATAGGAATACCATTAAAACATCTACTCACTTCACCCCATTGCAATTGGTGTATGGGATAGAAGCTACTCTCCCAATCGAATGTGAAATCCCTTCTCTAAAACTTGTTGTAGAACTGCTACCCAATACCACTTTAGACGAAGAACGGTTCTTGTACTTGAAAAAGCTGGACAAAACTTGTCAAGATGTCACCTTGGCTAATGAGGCACATAAACGATGAATTAAATATCACTATGATAGATCTATTCAACCTCGCCTCTTCAGTGAAGGTTACTTGGTCGACCTAACATATGACGAGAAACATGATAAGTTGGGAGGTGGAAAATTAGAATCCATGTGGCATGAGCCATATACTGTTAGTCTCGTCTTAGAGAAAGGAGCATATGAGATGATAGAATATGACGGAATATCGTTAGGTTATCCCTAAGATAGGATTTACCTCAAAAATTACTATGCCTGGGACATCTAACACAGATACTTTGTATATATTGTTTATAGAGTGTTGTGTGTAATTTAGATTGTGAATTTGTTGTGAATGTAAGATGTGTCTTAGGAAAGCTTTGTTATATAGTATTATGTTTAAAAGGGTAGATGACCACTTATTTTGGCTTTGCATATGGTTCTAGTCATTGTACTATGAATCTCACATTAGTGGCTTGGGTATTGTAATCCCCTACCGGTGATTTGGTGAGCTCAGGAGGAACTTTCTTGGGTCCCACTATGAACAAACTTGGAGAGTACCATGCAATGATTGGTTTGATAACTGAAGCTTTAGCTAGTGATGTGAGTCTCATTACGGTTTATTTAAATTTGGAGTTAGTTTTGCATCACTTAAACTGAGTCTACACCATTCGTAACCCCTTAATTCTTTGTACATTATAAAGAGTTCATATTTTAGAGAGGTCGCTTGAGCATGTTTCCATTCATTGGAAAATTTTGTTTTGTATTGGTATGTGGCTCACATTTGAAGTTCATTTTAAATTATGATTACATGTAAAAATATCACATAAACACTTATAGGTATCCATTCATGCACATAACACATTGCGTACACACATGTCTATAAAAAGAGTGTTATATATATATATATAATTAATACTGAGACAAAACATTTGAGCCATAAGCATCCGATATACCCAAAATATGGAACCATCAAGTTTATAGTACATCAAGAGGTTATGAATGTTCGAAGCTTTCAGTATCTATAAAATAAAATAAAAATAGGAATTATCTTTGGACTAACCATCGTTCTCATGATAACACATAACAAGACAAGCCACTTAGTGCAGTAGCTCCCAAAAAATGTCTTGACACTCTTGTATTATGGAATAATGCCTAGGAAGGTCATCAATGGAAATATCAGGAACCCCCAAGTTATCTTCAATCTCTTGAAGCTCCTCCTATGACTCTACATTCCTGATAGCTATGTCTCTGACCATGTCTCACCTTTTGATAGGTAAGACTCCCATAGGTCTCGATGGACCTGTATCTACAAAATTGTAAGATATGTCTTAGTATCAACAAAAATAAAAAATAAATGGAATATGAGATAATAAAAAAAACACAATGTAGTAGCATCCTTCTTACCTTAGTCATCCCGCTTCTCTCCCTCAGGCAATGAAAGATTAGGGTCACCCCTGAATTCAACCCCTGCATATGCGTAGTCATTAACCATCAACAGTTGGCCTCGTAGACAATGGAAAAATATGGAAGCATAGGTCATAGTAATCCCTCCCCCACCTTCATGTAGGCCATAGCCTCGACCCACTGCAACATCAATGGATCCTTGGGGTCCATCCTATTGAGAGGCACTTGTAGACATAGCAAAGGCACCCTCTCCAAGAAGACCCCGTAACCAAATTTATTCATATCACCTCATCTACATTTTTTGAGTTGATCCTTGAGGCTTACTAGCAGCCCCTCACTCCATTGAAGACGGTTGGAGCCATGCACTCCAATGCATATAGCATGTTAGTCCGATGAGAATCTCGGCTACCCACTACCTTCTTTATGTTGAAGGCCACAATCCTCAATGGTCGGTCCACAATAATTTTTATCGATATCTTTCCACCCTAGGACCTTGTCTCGACTACATAGTACTCATATATAAGGTCATTAATGGACATATCCTCTCCTCTAGGACTTGTAAGTAATATCAGGCTCCCTCTTTGGGATAATCTAGTCAGAAAGTAGATGTCTTCCACATCTATTATCAAAATGTGGGTCCCAACCTGGAAATTTTGTTTTTCTGGATCCCACATATGTACTAAATGATCCAACAAACATACATGGGCTCTCATGCTCGACACCCTAAAATATTTTAGGAGCCCACATTCCCTTAGGGCCCTCATGGTCATAGTATCATTAGTCGCATGGGCATCATCTGGATTGTGTTCACATTCCTTCCAAATCACCATTTTTTGTTCCAATACTTATGGGAAATCCATATGGTAATCATTAGACCTTTCACATTGAAAAAAATATTGATATGTCATTCTTAAAATTGGTTTTTGGGAGGGTCTCAGACACTAACTCTCTTTCCCGAAGGGAACAAAACAATGACGTAGCCTCTCCTAGGAAAGACAGAGCCCCTAACGCTCTTTCCATTTTGGGGGTGTGTGCCTATGCGCCTCCCAAAAGGGAGAAGGGCATTTTCCTTGGCACACTCTTCTCCCTGAAAAATCCTCCCAAAATACTTAAAAAGAATGATAATAATGGAATCTTCAACCGTGAAAAGGAAAGGAAAGGTGCTGTCTCTTACCTTCTTCTAACGATTTGATGACCCGATGCCTGGAGCTCCTGGAATCTCCTTCACAAATTCCTCTACTAAACACAATTTTCACCCTATTTTCTATGGTAAAAAACATAATGGTTAATGTTTTTTACTATTTCACTATTTGTATATTGGTTTTTCAATTTTAATTATAAATAATTAGTGAAATATTTAAATATCATGGGTTTTCATTGTGTTTTTCTTATAGTTTTCATGATGAAATGTTCTAACAACATTTTTGAGGATTTTAGACATTATTGGGAATTATTTGTTGCGGTCAAGTTTCTTTTTGTCTTTTTCACACTCTAACTTAAGATGAAAAAGTACTGAGTGCCTTTTATACCCTTGGCGTGCTTGTTAAAAATCTAGTGAAAAGGTATCGAGTGTGCTTTTGTCGCCTTTTAGGACTCGTTAAAATGTTTTATTAAAAGGTAAACCTCCACAGATTCACCTTTAAGCTCTTTTTAGGCTACCTAAACACAAAAATATTTCCAAGAAAACTTGATTCTTTTACGCTTTTAAAAGCATTTAAAGGTCGTTTATTTGGTGATAGTTTACCTTTTTTTTGGATCGTTTAGAATCATTTATGAAAAAGGTATACTCAAGTTAATCACAACTAGAAGACTTATCCTAGGTATTAGTTTATACGTTTTCATACTTCGGGGACTAACCTTATGAACAAATTCCATTATGGAGTCTTTGTAGCCATTTCAGACTCTCTAAACATGAAACAACAACTAAGTTTACCTTATTCAAACTCGTAAAATTAAATGTTTAAGGACCCTTTTTGGGAATGAACCACTCCTTTCTTAGGTTCATAAAACATATGAATATGGACTCATAACTTGATGAGTTATATCGAGTGTTTGTTTCCCTTTTCAAGATCATTAAATAGCAAAAAGGTATTCATCCATTGTGATATGGGGAATATCTTTCATTTGTATTAATGGCATCTCATGGCACTTGTTTTCATTCAAAAAGTTGGGCATTCAACTTTT
>LPNX010168034.1:120367-144051 GCA_001517045.1 Pseudotsuga menziesii
TCATGTTGATTATGGGGGAAACATCATGGCCCTCCTTCTATGAGTATATTCATGTCAACACCAACACATTTTCTAGGAATTAGTCTTAGAAACTAGTCAAGTACCTTGAAGCATGCATGCCTCAATGGTAGGTTTCCTCGCTTTCAAAAGTAGGCTTTCATAATTGGCCTCTGATTGAAATATTTTTCCGATTGTTGGACTCAATCTCATCTATTCACATTTAGATGTATTTACTAGGGCACCTTGGGTATCATTGACATTAATGGTGATTTAACTCGCATTTGTTAACGGTATACATCAATGACTGGTAATCAAGTGGTTTCTACAATGTTTGACATTAGGACATCTATTCACATCAATAGAATCATATCATTTTGGATTGGAGTGAATACCCCGAGTGGTTAGGTATTCACTTGAGTATGTGCCTATCCTTGGGCTACAATGGAGTATTTTTTGAGTCATTGCATGGATCCACATTGTATGTCTGGTGGATATGCTCAAGTTTGGGTCAATATGACATACATCCATAGTGTATATTTTGTAGCTATGTCCCAATTTGATTCTTGTCGATCATGGATATACAGTGTATTGTTGGTAGACATGACATGGTCATTATACATGGATCTACAATGTATTCGTTAGTAGCCATGATTTTAGTTAGATAGTTGGTAACTATTCTTCACTCGCCATTATTTTTCCTCTGATTCCAAATCACATCTAGAAAATAATTTCACCTATCATATCCTTCTAGCTTCATACTTTGGGGGGAGTTCTATTACACCTTAAATTAATTTCTATGATCAATCCCTTGAAGTGACATGACCAAGAAATCTTTTTGAGAGATTTTTTACCAGTTCTGGGATTTCTGATGGGCCTTGTCTTTTGACACAGGGCGTCAGACCTTCCTACAGCCTCTTGCTTGCTGAGATAGTAAGCCAATGACATTAGTTTCCTCAAGACAAATAGTGTCAGTGTAGATTTCCCATGTACAAGGAGTGTCAGCACTATCAAAAATGTAAAAAAAATAATATTTTGAGAACCTTCTAGACAAAATTCTGCATGGAGGATTATCCCAGCGACTTGGAATAGGTGCCATCCATGCCCCTAGCCTTTAGGGATCATTCCTCACCTTCCTCAAAAAATATCTCAACCCCTTTGGGCTTCCCTTGGCCTATATATGCAAGATTCATGGACTATGTGAGGGGATGAAAGAGAATGATGAGAGCACCTTTATGTTGTTGGAATCATTGTTGGCGTATGAGGAAAAAGACTGTGATTGTGAGTGAGTCTTGTAAAGCTTGTAGTGTGTGTGTATGGAAGTGATGTCAAAAGCATTATGAGAATGAATCTTAAACATCAAGGCTTTGGTTGTAACTTCTTTCTCTTATGTTATTAATACAAGCATGTTCCTCTTTTCCATGAACGATTTGTGTTAATATCAATTGTTCATTACTTTTCTCCTTGACTATTAGTATAGATATTTGAAGTATCTTGTTGATTTCATTGTGTTTTCTTGTTCTTCACATTCTTTGTATGTAAAAATAACCGCAAAAGGATCCATAAGGCAATTACAACCTTCAACATTCAAGTAGTTCAATTATCTAGAGAAAGGATACACCACTGTGTATGTTTGTTCTAGATCTGCCCCATGTAGACTACTGAAATAAACTTTGTCTATGATGATTGAAAATTTCCAATAACACCGAGTGGATTCATGTATAGAAGTTTCCTAATAATCATTCAGATAATCAACACATGTTATGGAAAGGACAACTACCTTTCCATTAATTGTCCGCTCGTGTGGAGGACTAATGGAATGAACGGCTAGATTAGTATCACCATTCACACCCAAGTTTCAATTCATTATTTTTCATTAAAAAAAGATATCGATGTATGTAAGTGAAAGATCCAAAGTGAGTTTTCCACAGAGCATGGTTATTTCGATTTCTAGTACAAGCACAGTTGTAGAATCTGGTGTCGCGACTGCATCGCCCACACCCATTATGGAAGACACTAGCGTATATGTTCCACCGTAGGATGTGGCGGCAGAAGAAGCTTAAAAATTCCCATTCATCCTTGTAGTAAGGCTATGACCATAATCATCTGATTCTTTAATAGGGAAGTGCTCTGGAAACCAAAAAAGGAAAGCACCACCACCACAGTAGGAGGACGAAGAACCAGGTTCTACGACTATGATGCCACCATATACTCCACCAAGACAAACTGATGGACCTAAAAGTAGAGTTATGAAGAATGCAGGGTACCTAGTGGTAGCACCAACTATGCCGAAAGGAGTTCAAGTATCGCAGACCATTCTTCCAAACATTAAGAAGTTAACCTTTGTCGATCATGACATATGAAAATTTCCAGAATTGGACATGAAGAACTACATGGTTCTTGTACAATATACATTGGATAGCCTGAATTGCCTAGTTCCAATGGAATGGGAAATAGTACTAGACTAAGCAGGTTTACAGTTGTTGATGTATATGTCGCATCTCTCCCAAAGCACAAAGGTGAATGCATGTGTCAAATAGTTACTAATATCACTCCACGGTGGCTGCCTATGGCTCAACAGAACAATTTATGTGTATGTCAAGCTCATAGCAGCGATTACAGGGATTCCACTTGCAAGAATAGACCCAATGCCATTTTTCAAAAATACCAAGACAATCTAATGGCGAACAAGCTAAAAGATAAGTATGATTTCTCCAGAGATACCAGAGGCCTTATAATAGCCTCCATTAATGACCACATCATTTGGTTCGCAGTTAGGGGTTTCGCTACCAAGTTGGTACAGAAGATGCATCCAATCCAATGTACTGCATGAATGATTATAGTTTCTCAACTCTACATGGAGGGGGTTCAACTGAATTGGTTGTATTATCTAATAAATGCGTTATTAGCAGATCTGAAGGAGTCGTGGGAAAAAGGTACTTCATTCCATTATTCATGGTTGTGCATTTTTATTTCATTTGTCGCATGGTCTAGACCAGCAAACTACCATGGGGTAGATATACTAGTTCACTATCAAGGAGCTTGGTACCAAAATATATGGTTCGAGAATGATATAAAGGAGAGACAGAGAGATAATGATGTAGAATTATTTATGCATTGAGAGGCCCTACAATATCAGGTGAGAAAGAAGGAAATACTTACATAGGAGGTCATTCATGGGTTTCAAAACATTATTAAGTTCATAATTGGGCCCCTTAAGATGTTTCTGCATCCGCAAGAAGATCCATAACACCAATTTTTAGTGACCCAATACTTTATATATCAAGAAGAAGTTGAGGCCATTACCCTATATTGGCTAGAAGAATTGTGAGTTCCTCTCGTTGATGGCCTACTATGTTTCAAAGAAAACCTACGATAGGATGAACTAGTGACACAGAAGGATGGAGATCAAGGGGTACCCACCACCACTAGCACAAGGTCTATAAAATTCTCCCAAACCTCCCCAGAATTATTCTAGTACAACCCCAACATATCCAATGGTGTGCGATAAGAGGAAGTAGACAGAGAAGCCTTAGACAAGGCATAAGAAAAGGAAGGCTGATAAAATAGAAGGAACTGCCTTCCTTACCAGCAATTATCTTACCCTTCTAATGGAAGCAATGACAGAATTCTCTACGTAGATATTGAAGAAAATGGATGAGATCCAAATAGAGCTTACTGGTAGTATTATAAACCTACTATAGAGGCTCTGCAAATCCATAAAAGAAGTGTGAGTAGCGGTCGAATACATGCCACAAGTGACAGTGCTGCAGGACTTAGTTGGCTTGTAAGAAGAGAGACCGACTAATGTGTCAATATCAAATCCACCAATAAATACTCAACTAGTGGTAGAAGCACTCGATTTGGGAATGACAGAGCTGAATACCATTGCCAAGAACTTGGGCCATGTCACCATCGATTTTTCTCAAATTTTGTTGTATGAAGTTTATGCAATACAGAATGTCGTGGTCTAATAAATGAAGGTTAGAGAAGGAGAATTGATCAAGCAAGTTTGATCATCGAATAAGGTTTTTAGTAAAATGAAGAAAAAATTCAAAGAAATTGAGCATAAATCCAAAACCTGGGAGGAGGATAAGAATAGGCTCAAAAACGCTATAACACTTGCTTGTAGTAATTTTTCAAGGAATAACATATTAAATGTTTGTAGAGGCCAAGTTCATTCAACTTGGTGAAATCGTAGAGGACCTCTACAAAAAGGTCATGGAGTTAGAATCATAGGTGAGACTCGGTATACCCCAAGAGGTGTCAAACGGAAGAAGAAAAGTAGCAACAGAGGCTGTAGAGAAGATAGAAGAGGAAGAGACACTGTGTGCCAAGGAAGTCTAACAAGTTTCTTAGATGTGGTAAGTGTTTATTGATGATTCAAAGTTAGAGAAATTCATAGAGAAGTTGCACACTTCTTAGACAAAGGTGAATCAGATGTAGAATGAGATGAATAAATTTCCCTTAGAAGAGAAAATGGATAAGGCTGCTTAGATTAAGAAACTACACAAATAAGTCGTAGCATTGTGAAATCAACAACAACAAAGGACATACAAAATCATAGTATTGCAGGCCGAGGCAAAAAGAGTTACAACAAAAGGTGCGACAAGCTGTAGAATCAATAGGACTTACAATGCTGGAACACATCAGTTCCGACCTTGTGGAAAATTTGCAGAAGGAAGAAGAAGATGTGCGACGGGAAACAAAGAATATAATGAAAATATTCCAAGATTTTCTAAGTAAGGTCATCATGACTGAAGGTTCAAATTATAATGGTTTAGTACAATCTACAGGTGAGTGTTGGGGGCCTATTGGACCTAGGAAAAGAGAGGTAGAATTCAGCCATAATTCTTCTTATAAATATGAAGAGTTTGGTCTAGCGACAAAGGAATAGCTACTACAGAAGAAGTAGTTGTAGAAGGGAAGCTACTATGATATCATCCGCAATGGAAGGAACCATGATAGAAGAAGACTTACAGTAGTTTAAAAGGATAGCTCGAGAAAATGTGGGTAAGAATTTAGTTAGGATAACAAGTTCTTTAGGGAATCAAGCATATTCATATTTTGGGTCAATAGTGCCTACTGACAGTTGTAACTAAATGTACGAGACTAGGAATGAAAGTCTGTCAGCTAACAAAATGAATTCAGATGACTACGACATGTAAGAGTCTATAAAAGGGAGAACCCATGCTTTATGTGAGTTACTTCCCAATATTTACACACTTAGACAAATACACTGTAGATTGTCCTGTATTAGTCTCTATTGTTTGTTGTCTTTTTGTAGAGTCAAAGAGTTGTAGAGTTGTAGAGAGGAGTGAATCAATCTAGGCTATGTCTTGATCAACAGTAGAGTGAAGGAGAGGAAAATTTAGAGACTTGAGACTAGAGAGCATGAGAGAAGAGGGAAGTCTGTATAGATTGTAGAGAAGATCTAGAACAAAGTTTGCAAGCTGAGTGAACAATTTAAAGGTGCCATATATTTCTCATGCTAGATGAAGAGTTCCTTGTGGTTTTTCCCATATGGGTTTCCACTTTAAATGTTGTCTATGTGTATATTTGATGAATGTATGTTGTGAATGAATGTATGTATTTTCTTATGAACAGGTCCTTTTGTGCATATGTCTCATTGTCGATAGAAAGAATATGTGCTAGCTTTATATTATTGTTTGAATCATTATCGACAGCTAAGTAGAGTGTTATCTTGAATGCTCACAATGAGGATAAGTAATATAACTATGTGCTTCAGTTGAGAAATCTAGTAAGGTGTTAAGGACGAGAAAATCCCCACACAACTGTAAAAACTTGGTTATGGCAGTTACCCATAAGAGATATCTCGGGTGAGACTGCATCTACGTTACAGGTGTTGCCAACTGAGCCTTGCTCTGTCGGGCCGATATTTTTGGATTTGTTTACAAACAAACAAGGGTATGAACCTAGGTCAAAGGGATAAACACCAATAGTTCACTGGGAATTTTTCAAACTTCTGGAAATGTTTTATAAAGGTTTATCCTTAGTTGGGTTCAGGATTAGCTTGGAAACTTGGAAATTCTGCAGAGGTAATGGCTAGAATTGACCTTATTTTGGGAGGGAATGAATTTTTTAAACTCTCATATTCTGTTACAACCCATCTTAATCAGAATGGATACATATATTTAGCTCAACTTCATAGTTTGAGATGAAATGATCAATAATATTGATTTTCTGTTGAAAAATTGGGATAGAGGGGTCCTCTTGCATGGGAATGGAATGGTTATGTACATCATCTTAATCTACTAGGTGTGATATTAATGGATAGAAAAGATAAAAACTGTTTGGAGTTTGAATAAGGTTGATGTTCAAATCACTACCAAGTTAGCATACGATACTATTTTCTTTTTGTCTTAAGATGCTACAAGTGTTTGGTGGTCTAGTACAATCTAGAAATGAAGTCTTACAAAAAAAATGTAATGATTTCTTTGGTTTATGCTGAAAAATAAATTTATTACTTGGGATAATCTTATTAAGAGGGGAAAATTAGGACCAAGTATTTTTTTTATGTCTTAGTGATTCTGAACCAATGGATCATATTTTTGTTTTTTGTAGTTCTGGACAAACATTTTGGGGTATAATCCTAGTTGAGTTAAAAATGGATGCAATGTTGGGACCTTATTCAATTTATAGAACCTTGGAAATTGGTGTAAAAAACTCCCAAATTTTAAATAAATTATAGCTTTCATTTGTTGGGGCATTTGGAGGTGTACAAATTCAATTCTATTTGATAATCAAGTTCCAATGTCTTTTGTTCTCCGTACCAAAATTTTGGTATTTTTCTTTGAATAATTCAAAGAAAAAAGGATCAACAGAACAAGGAATATTATTATGCCCACCTTTCTTGAAAATTTTCCTATTGGTTATTTAGATGGTTCATCATGAAAGGGAAAATATGGTGAGGGAATTATCGTAAAAATTGACAATGGTAATTGGTGACATGTGTGGATTCGTTGTGGTCATGGAAAACATACAAAGAATGAATTCATGGCTCTTTGGGTATTGATTTTATTTTCATCTATATGTGGTGTTCTTTCTTTGCAGCGTAACTTCGGTGATTCTAATATCATCATTGATTGGGTTGAAGGTAGAGCTATACTACAGGTAGTTCTATTTGAGAATTGGTGTACTAGAGTGAAGATGCTTCAATAATTATTTAGTGACATATATTTCAAGCATATTTTTAGACAATTTAATGTTGTAGATAATAGATTATATAATAAGGTACTGATGTTAGTTTTTCTAGATATTATTAGCTTAATTAGGATCTTTGTCTGAAATAATAACAAGTACAACAAGATTCATAAGATATAACAAATACACAAGACACAAATATTTTCATTGAGGTAACCATAAAGGAGAAAACCATGTAAACTTCCTCAGAATGATAGTAATAAAGACTATGTCATAAGATGATCAAACCAGTAATAAGAAGTATTAATCAGCTATATATCTATCCTCCCTTCTCTCTCTCTCTCCCTCGTGTGAACATGAGTGAGTGTGATGTGTGTATAAATGAGGGAGGGAACCTCCTTATTTATACCCTTCAAGTGACTGACCTATTACATGACTGGGGTCAACCTGTTACCCTAATAGGGCCGACTTATCCAAGAGAGAATCCAAATACACATTAAATGATGTTTCACTGGGGACTATTTCCCCAACTTACAATGGAGGTTATACCTCAAGGTCTAGACACAATAAATACATCCCGCAATGAAGAAAACACATCTTCAATGGGGGCACAACAACATACAATGATAATATACATCATAATATATTCTGAAGTTACAAATACATCAACACTCCCTCTTAACTAGGAAGGCATTCTCTCTCTTCCACAGTCATCAACACATCTGGTACAGTCATTGTCACAGATTCATAGAGTCATCATCATAGTTGTTTCCATCATCATATTATTATTGATCATTGAACAATACTATATGTCATCGAAAGTTTCTATAGAGATATCCCTTTTTCATGATGGGTGTAGGCCTAATCCTCAATCATGTATTCATCTTATCTTGAGAAAGCCATCACGTAGGGACTTTCCATGGCCTTCTTTATATTTCCACGACAATAAGGTACATATTCTACCTTTATATTGACGTATCCTAATAATCTCTTTTATCTTGCATAAAAAAAAACAGAATAGAGCACAGCTCAGATACAGACAACCTGTGTTCTATCACCATAGGAGTAACCCAGGATATTTTCACATCATCAAGAAAATTTGCATCTTATACTATGCGAGAATCGCCTAGGAGAAAAATCAACGCATTATGTCTTTGCATGGTCAACTTATGTTCTACTAGTAAGGGAGAACCACCTAGGTGCACCTCACATGCTTCGTGACCTTATCATATCAACATGGGAACACACACATATATAGATATATATGTAAGGATTGAGTATGACCAAACAACCTACTACACCAGGTATTTTAAGTTCTAGGTCAAACTCAAGGCCTTATTATATTTGAACAACCTACATCCAAGATCTTTTCCATTCAGATAGCCTTCAGGGTTTATTAGATCTGAGTAACCTGTATACTACACCAGGGATCCTTTTACACTTGGACAACAAACAGGGCTTATTACATTCGATTAACCTGTGTACCATTTCAAGATTCATAATTACACTTGAATAACCTATATAAGGACTGATTACATCCAAGGATAACCTGCAAGCTTCATCAAGACCAATTACATCTGAGTACAACCTACATGAATGATTACGTTTGAGCATCCTGCTTCACCAAGATTTTTCCCACTCGAACAACCTGTCTCATTTCCCATGTGATATATCATGCATATTTTTCTTCTGGTATCTCATTATTTCTATCATATAAACCTATCAGGATTGATTACATCCAAGGATAACCTGTGAGCTTCGCCAGGACTTATTACATCCAAGGACAACCTACAGGACTAATTATGTCTGAGCAACCTATGATATTCTCTAGGATTTAACACTTAGGAAAACTGTTTCTCCATCTATGCTAGAACATATTACTCCTTCTTTCGATGGGTCTCATTCTAGATCACACCAAGTCTTTCTTTGAAGTACCCGAACTTCACTCTAGATAAAGTCTTGGTCAACACATCAGCTACATACTCATTTTTTTCCACGTATTAGAGCTTCATTGCTCCTCTCTACACCATATTCCTGATATAGTGGAACTTGATCTCGATGTGCTTCGAATTCTCATGGAACACATGGTTTTCTGACAACTTCACACAACTTTGATTGTTGCAGAACATACAACTCACATCCAACTAGAGATAAAAAAAAGTCAGATAATATATTTCGCATCCATGCTACCTTGCAACTAGCCAAGAAAGTGACAACATACTTTTCCTTAGTTGTATTCAGCACCACACATGATCGCTTCATGTTGAACCAGGACATCATGCTAGATCCCAAACTGAAGCAAGAACTTGAAGTGCTCTTCCTGTCAGTGGCGCTACCTTCCAAATCCAAATCAACATAAACATGTAGTTTAATCTTATGATTCGCATCATGCTTGGTCTTATACTCTATTGTACCCTTTATGTACCTCAGTACATGCTTTGCAACTATCAGGTGAGCATGTCTCAGAGCCATCATGAACTACCTTAGGGTGTTCACCACAAAGCATATTCTTGGCCTTGTATTCATCAGGTACACCAATGATCCAATCATCTGAAGATACATCATGGAATCAAATGACTCAGATGAAACATCACTCAGAAGCTTCAAGTTATATTCCACAAGTGTGGTTATTACCTTACAATCCAACATTCTCAATCTCTTCAGAATCTCTACTACATACTTTCCTTGACCAAGGAATATCCATCTACACTCTACTGCACCTCCATGCCTAAGAAGTAGTGCATCATACCTAGGTATTTCATCTCAAACTCTATAGAAAGTCTCCTCCTTGCATCTTTAATGAGTTCATCTTCGCCTGTTAGGAACAGGTCATCAACATATAGCAGGAGCATCACTGGTCTTCCATCTTCAACATTGAAGTAAAGGTTGGAATCTACTTTACTCTTGGTAAATCCTAGGCTCATCAAGAAGTTATCCATCATGTCATACCATGTCCTCGGTGTTTGTTTCAATCCATACAAGGACTTCTTTAATTTGCACACATGGGTCTTCTTGTCATGTGTCTCAAATCCTGGTGGTTGTTCTGCATACACTTCCTCCTCAGCGACACCATTCAAGAAGGTTTTCTTGACACCCATTTGGTGTATTTCCCATTTCATAATTGATTCCAATGCAAGTATGGTCCTAATGGAAGTGTACCTCGCCACGGGTGAAAATGTCTCTTCATAGTCTATTCCTTATTTTTGTAAGAATCCTCTTACTAAGAACCTTTCCTTGTATTTATCGATGCTTCCATCTGCAACATGCTTGATCTTGTAGATCCACTTCGAAGTCAGGAAAAAAATATTTTTTGATATTAGAACTATCTCCCATTTATCATTCTTCATGATCGACTGATATTTCTCAATCATAGAATCCTTCCATTCTTTCTTTTCTACAACCTCTTCATAGGTGGAAGGTTCTTTGTCAATGATGACACATAGCAAGGCCACATAGCTATTGTAGGGCTTTGCCATTTTTCTTTCTCTATGTATTCCTTCTAGAATGCCATACCTTTCTGCATTTTGTATAAGCTCCCATGTCCATGTTGGTTTCCTCTCGTGGGAGTTCTTATTGAGGATTGTCTCTACCGGTTCTTGTGTTTCTACCATGTCATGATATTCATGGCCTTCTGGAATTGCTGAATTGCTTCTCCAAATTCCATAATTCAGGCTCTTGTCTCTTCAGGTTCTTCATTCTCTTGAATAGTTATCCTCTTGGATATGAAGTATGTTGAGTCTTCATCAAAGTTTACATCTCTATCTATGTTTATCTTCTTGAATCCTAGGAAGTTTATTCGGTAGTCCTTTGATGTATCATTGTATCCTACAAATATACCCTTCCTCCCATAAGGATCAAACTGGGTCCTTTTCTACTTTGGGATATGTATGTACATTGGGAATCCAAATATTCTTAGATGGCTGACTTCTGGTTTCTCTCCTGAGAAATATTATTTCAAAGTCTTATTCTCAAGTACTCAATGAGGAGTATGGTTCTATACATACACAGTTGTCCTTGCTTCCTCTGCCCAAAGGTGCATAAGAAGATCCTAGTCCTGTAGCATTGCTTTTGTTGCTTTCATGATGGTTCGATTCTTTCATTTTGCAATCCCATTCTTTTAAGGATTGTATGTACTTATCAACTACCTCTTAATCCTAGACTCTCAGTAGATTTCCTTGAATTCTTCCAAGGTGAATTCTCCACCATTATCTAACCATAGAATCTTGATCTTCCTATCAGTTTGGTTCTCCACTAAGGAATTATATTCCTTGAACTTACTAAAAAATCAATTTTCCCTTTCAATAAATACATCCAAGTCTTACGTGAGAAATCATCTATAAAGGAAACATAGTACACATACCCGCTTAATGAGCTAAAAGGCATGGGTCCAAATCCCTATACATCTGAGTGTACTATCTCTAGTATTCCTTTGGCCTTTCTCTCACTACTAGGAAATGCCTTCTACATATTATTTCCTTGTGCAATCCTTTGTGAATTTTTTCATGCTTTTCCTATATCTATGGAATTCCAAAGACTTCTTTTATTTCCATCAGTAGTTCTTTGTAATGCAAATGTGCAAGCCTCATGTGCCACAGTTTGCTTGTTTCAATTGACTCATGAACCAGTGCTTGTCTAGGATGTCCCTTTAGCTTGTACAAGCCTCCATATTCTTCTCCAATCATTGTTTCGCCATCTATTGTCTTCCCTTTAGGCCACATCAGAACTTGGTCATCAAAAAATTCAAATCTCATACCCTTTGCATCTAGCGTGGACATGGAGAGAAGATTCTTCCTTAAACCTAGAACATATAGCACATCCTTCATCTTTAAATATTTCCTGGAGTATAGCTTGTGTGAAGCTTCTCCACTCCCTTTTATGGGGTATTGATAACCATCCCCAAGTTTCACCTTGTGAGGTGACTCATGTTCATACATATTAACGAATGATTCCTGGTAACTCGTCATGTGCTTAGAATCGCCACTATTCACAAGCCAATCATTGCTTCCATGTGATATAGTGCCAATCAGTGTTGATATTAGCACATACTCTTCATTTGAATCATCCTTCTCTCGTATGAATATTTATTTTGTTGGCTCATTATCTTTGGCAATATGAGCATGGTATCTCTTCTCCCTAATGGGACAGTCTCTTGAAAAATGTCCCTTTTCATCAGAAGTATAGTATTGAACATTGGAAGGATCTATCTTGGTCTTATTTTGTTTCTTGTCCTTCTTGTTGTTGTGATGATAGATATCCTCCTTCTCCTTTTTTTTGTAGTTCTTCCTAGTGTGAACTATGAGATCTTGATCTTTAGTTGCTCCCATATTCCCTTCTCTTGTCATGAGTCAAAATTCTTCTTGTGTGCATTCTTCTTGAAGTTTGTTGAAAGAGACCAGCCTCCTTCTTGCATATATTCCTTGAATGAATGAATCCCATGATCTAGGGAGACCATTCAAGGTAGTCATCACAATTTCTCCTTCTTTGACATTCTCTTCAACTACTTCAAGTTGTTTTTTGATTTGAGCAACCCTTGTGAAGAAAGAATGTATAGTCTCGGAGTTATGTACATCTTTACATTCTTGAACTAGTTCCTCAAAGTCATATTTTGGTAAATGTTCTTAGCTTCGAACATCTATGTCAAAGCATCACATACTTCCTTCGGTGTATTGAATGAAGACAAATGGGAGATGAGGTGATACTTAATAGAATCTACAATAGTTCTCTTGGCCTTATCCTCATCTCCCTCAAGTTCTAGAACCTATTCAATGATGTAATGATCCAAATCATTTTCTTAAAGGATTAGGGAGATTCTGTACTTCCATGCTCGGAAGTTATAATCCCCTCCAAGCTTGTCCTCAAGCTAAGTATGGTGAGTCATTTTTTCAAATGAGAAGCTCAAATGGAGATAGAATATATTTAGGCCATACCAATTTTAGGTGTCCGACCTAGTTCCAAAGCTGGTTGACCTAGGGTCTGTCAGAGAAACCCTAATTTTCCAGACTTGGAGTTTGGGAATTCCGTTTGGACATAAAGATATGCCTCCTTGAGGCAAGTTGATCAATGGGGTCACTTTTTGAAGACTAAGGTGGGAAGCCTCTAAAACCTAATTCCCTAGTTTCTTCCGGCACTAGTGACAAGGTCAAAAATGAAACTTATTCAAATATGAAATTGATTCCACCAAAAGATGCACACCACTGAGGCAAGTTAGACTAGAACTCTTTTCTTGATGATCTGAGGAGAGAACATATTGAACTAGGAAGCTATAGTTTTTGTTGTTGCATAGTGCCTTCTTTTAGAGAGGCTCTGATACCATGTTATTTTTTCTAGATATTATTAGCTTAATTAGGATCTTTGTTGATCTAGATGGATATCGGTGGCCACCCACCTATTCCACTGGCTCAAAACAATTGTCCATTGTGGCAGTTTCCTAGTTATTTTTCGGCAGTTTTTCGAGTCCTAAACTTCCGGGGCCGTTTTGAGGCCTTAAACGACTTTTTTTGGAGATTCAGGGCCAAATGGTTGCCATTGGCATTCATTTGGCCAACCAAAAGTTGTAAATCTTAGATAGACCTTTCTAGCAAGCTATCGAACGCCCAAATCGGAGATCGTATGCAAAAGTTATGACCCCGGGAAGTTGACTGTTCAACTTACCACCTTGGGGCCGCAAACTTTATGATGGTTCATCTTCTAGGATTACGTTTTGGGAATTTTGGGTTTCTCACCTCATTTTTATTATAAATAGACCCCTTTGGCCTCATTTTGTATTCAGCTTGGCACGAATGAGCGTAGCGGCCACATCTCTTCTCAGAGATAGCTACCACCATTCTAGCAATTGTATTACAGTCTGTTCTATTTCCACCATTTAATAGAATATGTGTTTACCGTATCTTTGTTATCTTTGCAAAATGTCTGCTATTATGATTCTGTATATGTTCTTTCATTTCGTTCACGCATAAATCCGGATCAGTGGTATCAGAGCAATCTGCTCTTTGATTGTTTCTCAACGCATGTCCCCGACGAGGTCCGAGTACAGAGAATTTGGTCTCGAACTAGTTTCACTTGATCATTCTCGCCATCCCAAACGACCTCCCATGGTGGAAGAAAAGAGAGACGACGGAGCAGGAGATCCTATCAAGTCGCTGCTCGAGGAAGCCCTCGAGCGACAGAGGAACGAGATGATGGACAGTTTCGCCCAAATCCTTCAGCGAATGCCGGCAATGGCAAGTGCATCTTCAACAAGCAGCCGATTCGGGGATGCAACTCCCTTCAAGGTACAAGTAAACTTTGATATTCCTTTATTCGAAGGCAATATTGATGCAGATGCCCTAGATAATTGGTTGAATGTTCTAGAAGAGTATTTCTCTGTCCACAATTTTTCCGACAGAGAAAAGATCACCTTTGCACTCCTTAAGGCAGTCCCCCATGTCCAAAATTGGTGGAGTACTTATTGTGAGCAAAACTTATCAGACGAGTCTGAAATGTTTGAAACAATTCCCACTTGGGCCTCTTTCATAGATGCCGTCAAGGAACAGTATTACCCTGTGGGAAACTATGATGACCAGTACACAAAATGGACCATTCTGCGTCAAGAAAGGGACTAGACGGTGTCGGAGTACACCAACAAATTTCATACTCTGCGGTAAAGCTGAGTATCAAAGACTCCGAGCGGCACCTAATCCTGAAATATCGCAGTGGTCTACATCGGTACATCCGAACTGAGATGGACTTCCTCGACATCTCTTCACTTGGATCCGCCTATTGGTATGCTGTCAAAATCGAGGAGAAATTTCGCCAAAAGAACAAGCGAGACTCTGGACCTACGAATCCAGCGCAGAAACCCTGGCCCGCAGAACACAGCAAAAGAAAATGGAAACCAGTCCCCGCCACAAGCAAAGAAGGGAGATCGAAAGACAAAGAAGGACACTGGTAAGTGGTGCGAATTTCATAAAAGCCCTTGGCACAACACTGATGAATGTCGCTCAAAGCAGTCATTAGTGGCCGAGATCAAATCTTCAGAATCAGATCCTGATTCTGATTCTGAACCCAATGCCACAGCTGCACATAATGGGAGGCAGATCATTGAGGCAGACCCCACTGCCACTGTTGCTACCGCACAGATTCAACTAGAGGATCCTGAAGAGTCGGAGGTAGAGGAGCGCCTTTTCCATTCGCAGATGTGGGTGAAGGGAATGCCTCTACATTTTGTTGTTGACAACGGCAGCCAAAAGAACCTGATTTTAGCAGAAGTCGTCAAGAGATTGGAGCTTCCGACAACACCACACCCGCAACCTTACAACATTGGTTGGCTAAGCCAAGGACGCGGTATCCGCATTACTCAGCAATGCCTCCTACCATATGGCATCAAGCCTTTCCAAGATGAGGTACTGTGTGATGTAGCCCCACTTGAAGTCTGTGATGTTCTTTTAGGACAACCATATATGTGGAAGCGTCATACTGTATATGAGTCACGGCCTCGCAGTGTCATTGTCACTTTGGGAGGACAACTCTACCGAATCCCAGAGACAGTTGCACCTACTACAGTATCGCAGGGTAGGAAGATAAACTCCCACATCAAAAAATTATTCCTCTTCACAATTGCATCTGAAGGAGAACATATGATCACAGAGACTTCCACACCCTCTGCACAGGGTGTCTCTGCTCATCAGACACAAGAAGAAGACAGAGCCATTGTTTCCTCATCTATTCGAGTACCTCTACGATGCAAAGCCACGCATTCAAGGTGCTCATCCAGAAACAAACCATCCAGACAGCAGTTACAACCCTCTCGGGGTGCCAAAGAAAAGCAGCCTCTTCACTTCAACAAATGTCGCACCAGGAGATCAACTCAACACACAGTTCGAGATATGATACGGGATTCGACGCAATGGAGACCATTGCTTCCTAAGGAGGGAGGATTGATCCAGATGGAGATCGGTGGCCACCCACCTATTCCACTGGCTCAAAACAATTGTCCATTGTGGCAATTTCCTAGTTATTTTTCGGCAGTTTTTCGAGTCCTAAACTTCCGGGGCCGTTTTGAGGCCTTAAACGACGTTTTTTGGAGATTCAGGGCCAAATGGTTGCCATCGGCATCATTTGGCCAACCAAAAGTTGTAAAGATTAGATAGACCGTTCCAGCAAGCTATCGAATGCCCAAATCGGAGATCGTATGCAAAAGTTATGACCCCGGGAAGTTGACTGTTCAACTTACCACCTTGGGGCCGCAAACTTTATGACGGTTCATCTTCTAGGATTACGTTTTGGGACTTTTGGGGTTCTCACCTCATTTTTATTATAAACAGGCCCCTTTGGCCTCATTTTGTATTCAGCTTGGCACGAATGAGCGTAGCGGCCACATCTCTTCTCAGAGATAGCTACCACCATTCTAGCAATTGTATTACAGTCTGTTCTATTTCCACCATTTAATAGAATATGTGTTTACTGTATCTTTGTTATCTTTGCAAAATGTCTGCTATTATGATTCTGTATATGTTCAAAGGATAAAACCCTCCAAACATCCTCATAATAGTACAGTCACAAAGACTGTGTCATAAGATAATAAACCCCAGTAATAAGAAGTATTCAGTAGTTTTCTATCTCTCCTTCCTTCTCTCACTCTCTCTCTCTCTCTCTCTCTCTCTCTCTCTCTCTCTCATGCGAACTTGAGTGAGCATGAGGTGTGTATAAATGAGGGAGGGGGCATCCCTATTTATACCCTTCAAGTAACTAACCTATTACATGATTGGGGCCAACCTGTTACCCTAACAGTGGTGACTTCTCCTAGAGAGACTCCAAATACACATTGCATGATGTTTCACTAGGGTCTATTGCCTCGACTTACAACAAAGGTTATACCTCAAGGTCTAGACATAATAAAGACATCCCACAAGGAGGAAAACACATCTCCAATGGGGGTACAACAACATACAATGCTAATATGCATCATAATATCTTTCGAAGATACAAATACAACAACAACTGTGAGGTTGGATGGATACATTATGAATAGTTTCTAGATTTTGCTTTGATATCTTAGGGTTAATTCAAGATTTTCTAAATATTTGTTTTGTTTTATGTTGTGGAGAAAATATGATGCCTTAATACTTTTGAAGATTGTAACTTATTGGATGAAGTATTTACATAGACTTTAATATACTGATAGTATAGATCTACTATAGTTAGCAATATTATGTTATTTTTTTCTACATCCAAAGGAAAGGCGTGTTTTCCTAACAGTTGATATTTATAATGGTTTACTTTGACGCCAGTGGGAAAACAAGAAACGAATTTTTTTCTATATGAAAAGAAAATATTATTCAAATAAATAAAATTTCCAATTTAAAAATAAAAATAAAAAACACATAATATTTAATCTAAAAACTTAACCATTTAAACACATTAAATCTAAGCTATCTCAAAATTATATGTCAACTACAAAAAATTTAAAGCTAAAATTTTAGAATGGATTTCTATACCCAAGGTTAATTTATATAAACACTTTATATGTTAAAAATTACATATTAACTCATAAATTTATCTAGATTATATTTTATTAGCCCCTACCTTAAGGTTGGCAGGGACTCTATGAATCCACTTGTCATCGTTTCTATTAATCTACACGAAAACCAAAAAAAAATCCTAAGTTTCCTATGTGTGATGTTTACAACATGTTTTTTTACCAACAAATGCTTGTTGTTATAGTGTGATTTTCCACACCTTATGTGTCATTCCTTGATGACCTTCCCTTGTCCCTATGCAGACTCACTATACCCCCCTTACTCACTATAGCCATGATGCTTCAGTACAACCCTTAGAAATACATGATTGATAATACACGCGGGTCAGCAGTTATGTAGATCGTGTATACATAGCTTGCACCATTACATCCCACGTACATCGGGTTTTATGCTCAAAAACAAAAAATATTTGGAGTTCTCTTCATCAAGTAACATATAGCTTGATCCTTGTCCTTCCATATGCCTAGAAATGATCGGATTCGACCCTCCATTTCCCATTTGAGGGTTATATATTGAGTCAGTGTGAAGCGTTAGAGGGGGAGGAAACTTGGAGAGTAAGGACACTATAGATAATTTTTTTCCCCATTTCCATATACTTGAATCTACATCCCTTTGTCTTAGTTGATAGAACTCTTTGTGTTCATATCCCAAGATCTCCATTATCTTTGTGATATTACCTTGCTATGGAGGGTTAAAGTGGTGGAGGCCTAGGTGGTGGAACTTGGTTTCTCAGTTCTGACAAGTTGCTAAAAGAGTTTGTCACATTGTATCTCTATTTTTATATTAATATAAATATCCACTTCTCATCCAATTTCATGTGCAATTTTTTATATTTGTATCCATGGGTATAGTTTCTTTATACATGTTTAAATAGATTATACTAGTTTGAATTATAACATTTAAAATATTTTATGCTTGAATATATTTCTTGTTGAGGGATAATTGTAGGGACAAGCATTTGATTGTGAGCTCAATGGTGGTATTCTTTGAACATCCAGTTGAGGTACAGACTCTTTCCCTTAGTTGTTACCTTCTTTAATTTATCTAGCATATTTGAGAATCGATGGGATTTCTGGTGTCATCTTGTGTATTATGGTCCACCCCAAACCATGCGAATATTTTCTCTATATACAGAATTTGCAATCTATATAACTGTTGACACATGTGTATCTTAAATAATGTATTTTTCATGGTTGTACTGAAGCATCAGGTCTATAGTGAGTAAGGGGGGTATAGTGATTTTGCATAGGGACAAGGGAAGGCCATCAGGGAATTGCACATAAGGTGTGGCAAATCACGCTAAAATAGATGTCCCCTAATGTGTGAGTTTAGAGGGGTACACGATGGCCGAAATGCATTATACTAGTCCCAGGAGTGGAGTAGTGAAGATCCAAGTGGAAGAACTAGCCACTCACCAACATAATACAATGATAAATCTATATACATGATTATAGATATAGAGTATGTATAGTAGTCCTGGATACATATAAGTATAATGGACATGAATATGCATAATAGAGATATGTCGTAAGTGGTCACAGCCATGTAGAATACATAGTTTATTCGGGTATCCATGTTGAATGAATATATATAGTACATAACAAGGTACATTGCTCTGGTATGACAACTGAAATCCCATAGGAATTGTCGCAATCAAGTTAGTAGCATATATGGAATGCCACCATACTCTAAGGTATTTTACACAAACCACCAATGGTACATATCCCATCACATGAATAGAGATGTTTAGTTCGAACACGATGAAACATCATCTGATTGTTGGCCATTGATTTATACTGTTAATAGACGCAAGACATCCCATCGATGATGAAAATAGGTGTGAAGGTACCGAGTGCATTCAATAAGTGTAAGTAGAGGTCTTGAGGTTGAACACTTGAAGAATCCATTGATCATGGGAAATTGATGTATTCCCAAATTTGTCGATGTTGAGAGAAACTGCTAGTTATGACTACAAGTCTCAAAGAACTCAACTAACTCTCGATCCCAATTCCAGAATAAATAATCTGAAGTCGATGGAATGGAAACCGTTGGAATGATGGCATTAAGGAATCACAATGTACACAACAAGTATGGATAATTTATAAGAACTCAGATGAACAAGATGTAAATGAACCAGTAATCATGTGCACCTCTCGCTCATTCCAGGTGCAAGTAGCATGCAAAAAAGACCCTCTAAATAAAATCTAATGATGAAAACAAACGACAGAGGTGAGGAAATGACCAATAGGTTCTAATGAAATCCAAGATACGATACAAATACCAATGTGTGAATAGATTTCTTGCCATCGAACACAAGGGAAGTTGCTCAGTCAACAACCAATGATGAGATGTAATCTGCTAAGTTCAAGGTCACTTACCAATGATGAAAGTAGGCCCAGGATTCTAAGCAGGACCACAACCTTATGATGTACTGTGAATAGGTAACATGCAAAGTAAATATAACTAAGGAAGGGTCGACTCGAGCTAAATACTTCATTCAAACAAGAGTGTGAGGAAGATGGAGACACTTAGGCAACATAGACTCAATGTGAAAACTAGAACAACTTTGTGACACAGGAGGCATCAATAGAGGCTCCATGGGGATTGGAAGCTTAACCAATCGATGGAGAAAACTGTGAATAACAAGTATAGATCCTAAGTTCATACTAGAATCCTGGCCCATTATGAATAGATTCATAAATGGTGCTATGTTCAAAGGCGACATGATAACTATAAGTATAAGACTATATCATTTCTTGTCCAACTTTTTATGTTTTTTTTTTCCTTTTTATATTTATAAAGACTGAAAAAGAGTAAAATTGTCTTATAATACAATAGAGAGAAAATTGGTGTCGCAGTCAAGAAAACTAGTTCTAAGAAGTGGAACATACCTATGCTCAATTCAAGGAAGTGCATGCAGGATAAGGACGTTTGGGGGAATGTTTCCTCTTGGGTAAAAGGTGATCAAGTTGCAAAGGATATAAAATCAATATTTTCTTGGCTAGAATTGAGACAATCTTGGATAATTTGGTTTATAATTTTTAAGCGGGGAGTTGAGATTAAGCTCAATAAGGCAAGCGGACACATGCAACGCATTTCCAACTTGATATAAAGCAGGATTTCCTAAAGGAGATAGACAACATAATAAATGATAAATAACATGAGGTTTCCATTCGAAGTCATGGAAAGACTACAAGGAACTCTCATAACTAAGGAGGTACCTCATCATGGGCACCAAATGGGAAAAGCAGGATCTAAGTAGAGTACCCATGATCAAGAAAGCTCTACTGCTTACATAAAGACGCATCGAGAATCATTTAGAAGGTTCTATGTAATTAAGAAGTGGGTTTGTACCTATGGTTTAAGTGACGTGGTCATAGGACAATGCAATAATGCAAGCAAAGTGAAATCCTATCCTATATGCTAATTACAAGATATACATGTTCAAGGCATGATCATATTAGGAACAACCCCCTACCACCTGAAGAAACTATTCCACAAAAAATACTCACATTGTAACATTAGTCCATAAAGCTCAGAAAACTATATAGAGATAGATAAATGACTAGAGTGAAGCTACAAAATTCTGGTACATAAAACCAAAATATATACACTAATGCACAAAGTTCCAGCTGAGGATGAAGGCTCAAAAATAGCTCATTGAGCGTGAAGGAGGAAACTAAAGTATTGCATCAATCATGAAACGGTAGACCAATATTTCTTCCATTAAAATGATAAATCGTAATATTTTATTTCCTCTTTCAAACATAAGTTTAAAGTGATATGGATAGTCTATTCTCTTGTGAGAGTGCACAACAAGGCTATCTATATAAGTCTCAACTTCAATAACAGGAGGCTCTCAGTGACTCATCAAGATGGTAGGAAAAATACCGTTTGTGTTCCCTTCAACATATAGACTATAGTCATCCAAAGGGATCATAGGGTGATCAAATTCCTCACCTAAGTCAAACCAGCACTCATCATGCTTGATTCTTTCAAGCTCTTGTAGGGGAAACAGTCTATATTGTAGGTATTCCTGAGGCCTTTAAGGACAACTCATGGTCTCTAAAATTGCTTCATCAGGGGGAAATTATTATTAAGACAATAATAGGAGAAATTTGAGTGGACCATCAAAGCGGGTGATAGCACGAGATTTCCCTCCTCTACCCCTGATGACAAAATATCACAGTATACAACGGTTTAATATGAAGTTGGAAAAATGACTTTTACTATAGACAAAGACATATCCATTCCGACGAATGGGTGCCTTTCACTAGATTCAACTAGAGAATGGAGAATCCTAGGATCACTCAAATAGAAAAGTACACAAGGGGACCATACTCGACGATGATAAAGCACCATCAGAAGTGGAATCAATCAAAACAATGGTGTCAAAAATTTAAATGTTTCCATCAATGAAGGATACATTTTGACACCAATATTCTCAGTTGTCAGCTGAGAATTATCAATAACCAAAACTGTAGGGCCCGACAATGCAAAGGAACTAGAATTAGTGAATGATAAATGATTGACCATCATGATTTTTCCTTCATGAGGATTTTGATATTGAGGAACTTGGTTCAAGGAATTTCTTGCACTTATGTTCCTATGAGGTTGGTTGGGGTTCCCCTTAGATGTTAGGTGCAAAGTGACAATATTCTGCAAATGATTCTTCCCAAAAGCCAAGGGATTACTAACTTGAGGTGCACTATATTAGGTCTGGCTAATTCCGACTGAGATGGGTTTCATAGACACAGGAGCAATAGTTCTTCCACCAAAGAGTGAAAAAGAAGAAATTTTGATTGGCACGGTCAAAACCCATCTAGAAGTTTGAAATTTGAATCCCAAACAGAGATTTTGAATTCCTGAAAATACACCTGAATAGGTAGGTACAGGACCTACAATTGGAGAGGATGGAGGGATATGCCTCCCATACCATGGATAACCTTGGACAAAATAAATGGAACTACTAGGGTTTTTCTAAAAGTTCTGAAATAGAGGAGAGGATGTGAAGAGTACAGTGGGTATCCTAGTGACTACTGCAGTAGACAGATCAATGGTAGGATTCACAGGTACTAGAGTACTAATGAATCTAGTACTTGGTGAAATAGGGGTTGAAGAGGTAAAATTTAACGACACCACTAGTGGCACATGTGTGCTAGATATATGTGTACTAACATGTAGAGGAGATACTCCATCAACTAACATAGCAAAGTTAGGGGTATACATATCCCCTTATTTTTCTCCCAAACTTGACATCATGAAACCTAGAGGGACACCAAACCAAGTTGATTGAACGGTCAAATTTGTACAAATACTAGATCTCCTAAATCAATGAGAGGTGAGCTATAATTTCTTACAAACTCTTCGGCTTGCAAATATTTGATCTCTACTGATAGAGGCTTAGGCTTAATATATATTAGTTCAGGTTCTCCTGTATTTTCACTAATACCAATTAATTCAAATGAACCACTTGTGTTAATTCCTCTCCTTAGAGGTGGTGGTGGGGGCTCCACAATTGTAAGTGGAGGAAGGTTTTGCAACCTTCTTATCCTACGAAGAGGTTGATCCTCTACAACTAGATATTTTTCTTACACACACCTAGAGGCCGACCTATAACACAATAAAACCAACAACACACCACTATAAAATTTCCTAAGCACCAAACCAAGAAGATAAAGTTACCTTCCAGAGGAAATTCTAGGATGATGAGGGCCCAGAAAAAACTAGTGAAGGGTCGAAGTACAGTTACCCTATAGAAATAATATCTCCAATACTATGAGAAAATATGCTAAGAAGAAGCACAGTAAATAGATCTTGCTACTAAGATAATTCTCACAAGCATACACAGGAAAAATAGAGAGAAGAAAAGAGACTAAATCACATGAATGAAGCATTAGAGGAAATTTGAGGTCTAAAATGGGCCTTATAAGAAAATGTGCCAAAATAAGTTTTTGTGAGTTAGAATTCAAGAACCAATAGAATTTCAATAAAATAAGTCAACCA
>LPNX010168034.1:144272-167203 GCA_001517045.1 Pseudotsuga menziesii
GCTTACCAAATATGATAAACCCCAATAGGTGGCTAAAGCACTTCCGAAATCAGTCAAGGACCTCACGAATTAGAAAAAGAATGAGTGATTTTTCAAGAGTGATGGATAAACATGCTAATCCTAGAAAATGGAGAGAAAATCATGGAAGATGGGTTGGAAATAAAAGATATATGTTTCCTAGTTAACTAGATTTACCTTATCCATAGAAAATCTGGATAAAGCATAATAAATTAGAATTTGCAATAAATCATAGTTACCAATTCTGAATTTTCCATAAAGTGGTCAAGTTCAACCCAAAATCAGAAATAAATCATTCCTGGGGTATAGATGGCATGTGTTGAATTTAAGGTGTAAGTGTATTTCAACTAATGAGCTAGTGGGTAGGAATTTAATCAACTAATGATTAAATATTTTATCCTAAGTTATGAGTGGATTTAATATATTCCAACATACCCGAGGTCCTGATACATTTTTTCTAGGGAAAGCACTTGAATCACCAAACACTTTTCCAAATTTTTGCATGGGGTTTCCTCCCATGTCTGTCCTAGTTACAGTGGAAATATCCTTCCACTGTCACCTATGTAGGAATCCTAGGTCAAGATACTAAGGCTACCAAATCTACAACAAAGTTATGGAAAAACAGTCTCCAGTCCAACTAGTGTGCATGGGAAAGGTAACAAAGCCCGAAATTCAAACAACACCAGCACCACACAGGGCCTAGGGTGGTACTGAGTGAATCGACAAACGCACAACAATTCTGGTGTATGCTAAACTGAGTGTTGGAGGGGTATCTCCACAACCCAATATTTGCATGACCTCATGCTTGAATCTTGTGTTAGAGGAGCTTTTTGGTTCACTTCCTTGTGAAAATGGATTTCCTAAGCCAAGGGCCACTATGTCTGAGTTTAACTGGTTTTGTATAGTTAAAAATAACCCTAGCCTAATGTAGTGAGTGTTGTCCCTAATAAATAAAATGTTACTAATCAATTTCAAGTTATAAGAGTTCTTTTTAAGGTTGTTGTTTACTCAGGATAATGATCGTGAAACTTATGGTGTTTTGACTTAATAGTAGAGTGAAAATGAATGATGTAAAATTCTTGAAATTTCCACTAATATTTTTCTTTTTGCAAAACTAATGAAAGCTACCTGATTAACTTTGGAAATAAAACTATATTTTCTTTTCTTTTTTGAAAATTCAAAGAACAATGCAGATGCAAATACCTAAGCTTGATATGCACCTAATGGCTTTGTTTTTTAATTTTCTTTTCAAAAATAAAATGAAGAAATGTACAATTATACACAAATGTAAGTTATAACCATGAAAAATTGCAGAGAAAAAAAAGACTCAAACCTAAGATCTCATAAACATTAACCTCCAAGACAACGAGAATTTTGACAATACCCAACTTGGATAAACTACCAGAAGCCTATAAGACAAGGTTGTTCCAAGATTGAAAAATAAGCAATCAAGTTAACATAAAAAGAAACCATACTATAAGGGGTATCAAACATCATCAGACAATGACGTACACATACCCTGCCTACTCTTAGTTCAAGCAAAAACCAAGCAGGGAGACCTAGAAAGTATTCTAGAAATATTCAAACCAACCTAGTAAGGGAGGCTCACAAATAAAGAAAATAGATACTTAAAACAAGTAATAGACCAATAAAAACTTTAGGTGAAGCCTAGAAGAATCCATACATTTAAAAATCAAACTTAGAGATACTGAACCCTAGCTTTCAAACATCTACCTACAGGAAATACATGATTGTGCAGTGAGTAGGCCACGTATGATACACAACTGTATAGTGTAAAAACTACATAATTTTAGGGAATACGTGACTACCAGTACTCAATACCCATGGATTCTTCAAAAAATTTGAAAAAAAAAAGAAAAAATAGCAGACTCGGGAACCTAAGAGTTCAAAATGGAGTGATTGAATACTACTTCTGTAAGCGACACCAAGGACCATAATGGACAAATTGGAATAAAATTACAACAAAGAGAACCCAAAACAAAAGAACATACCCAATATGGTCGCTAGTTTTGTTGTTAGGGAATTCATCCTACGGATGGGGTTTGAGGCCACCAACATATTAAGGGTTCTATTGATAGATATATGAGATTTTATAAGCATATATTAAAGAAAAATCTTAATGGAAGAGAGGATGCACCTTATTCTAAAGGTTTATCATAGTTTGATCTTCACTGAAAATTCTCCTTTGCTTCAAAGCTCTAATACCGGCTACAAAGAAATAACCTTCCTCAAAGCACCTTCAACTATTATAAAATATGGAATATGAACATATATAATGACTGCAACTTAAATCAAAATCATAATTTGGATCATTTCCATAAATAATTGAAACATGCATTACAATAGAGATGGAAGGAAAATATTTTCTTTATTCATGAAGTGTCTGGAACAACTATATATACCTCAACCTGCTCAAGCTTCCTTGAAACCTAGATATGATCCCTTTTGCTTCTCTTCTCCAAAAGAAATCCTCTAGCATAACTTTTCCCCTAAAGGTCTCCCTCTCCTCTAGCCCCACTCCTTTTATTATAGTTCATTAGGAGGAGGATTTACAAGGTTAGGGTTGTTAGGGGAGTTGGGGTGGTTTCCAAATCAACCCCAACTACCTCGTGATTAATTTACTTATTATTTTTTATGAGTTTTAATAGAACATGTGGTTTACAAGAGGGAAACTTGCGTATGGTACATGGGTTTCCTTAAGGAAACTCATGTATTCAAATTTTGGGATCAATACGTGGGTTTCGTGTATGCAACTCACGTATGATATGCATTTTTTCAAGAGGAAAGTCACGTATTCATGTTAAACTCATAATCCACAATTGTTGATACTAGAGTAAACATTGTGTATTTATGGTCCATACCTCTTATTATGTTAACGCTCTTATATCCACTAATTCCTTTTGTGTGACAACATATTTTATGTCATCACTCAGATGGAGAAGTGTCATTTGGAGGTATAACACCCCCCTACAATATTGAAAGCATTAGACGCACATAAACTCCAACCAGGTAAAAGATGAGATAAAAATTAAATATCCTGACTCATAGACACCATGGTTTCTTGTAGAATAAATATGTCTGGTTTGTAAAGGGAAAAAACAACCTCCAGAAGGAAAAATGTGTTCCCCCCCCACCCCCTGCTACATGAACATTCAAAGAGAGAATAACCACAAGGGAACCGGAGCTGCAAGCTTCACTACTCCAAAGGCCCTAGCAATGGTCTACTACTTTCCTTCAAGGATCTCTTTTTTTTCTTTGAGTTTTACTTTTGAAATATGTGGTTGTTTCCTAAGATTCTCAAGAGGTTCTACCATCAAGGTATACCTCCTTCAACAAGCCCACCCCTCAATACTCCTTTGTATTTGAAGGATTGAATTTGGTACCTAGTGGTAGTTGGCTCCACACTTTCACCTCCTTTTTTGGGCTCCAAGCATTTTGACGGGTTCACTTTGGGATCAGAATAAGAAACCCCAGCCTCTCGATGAAGGGACCCAATGAAACCCACCCCAACACCTAAAGGTACTTCTAACTTAAGGGGAAATAATAGACAAAGGAATTAGAATCAAAACTGAATTATCTTAAGGGCATATGAGATAAGACATCCTTAGCTTTCCTTTGAAGTCGAGGGAGTGACTCCTGTCAGGCTAATTATATGTCTTTTTTATGAATATTTCCTAATCTATTAAGTTTCAACCCAGGAATGTAAACTTAGATTTGCAAACAATATCTGTGTAGATAAAATATCTCTAATTTGAAATATACTTACTATCCTAAATGAGAATCCAAACTATTCATATTTAATTACCAAGAAGAAAACAAGAAATATACTTATAAAGCAAACTTAAATCCTAAATTTGTTTGTATCAATCCTAATCCTCAGAAATTTGGAACTAATTAAAACCAAAATAAAATCTTAATACAGTTTTTAAATGCATAAATTAAAACTAAAATAAAATCTTTATGAATATCTAAGAATTCTAAGTAAATATTAACCAAACTATACTAAAAATAATGAAAAAAAACTACTATCATTAAACCAAAACCAAAATCTAAGAAGAGTTGAATAAAATCTACCAAAATCTGACTTGTATTGCAATATTATGGAAACAAGGTTAGAAGTAGAAGTATTTCTATTACAAAGGAAACTCAAGAGACTGAGGGGACAAGCACAACCACACTTCTGATTGTTGGGGTTTAAACTAATGTGTAAGAGAAATGAAATGCAGAAACAAAATCTCTAATCCTTATAAAGATGAGATCTACATATGGATTGTTCAAGCTCTAGTTAAAAGATAACATTTACGAACTAAATTATAGTGGAAAAGAATAACTTACTTAAATCTTAATAATGCAGGAACAACCCAAAGTTTTAGACTAAGCTACCTATAAGTGGAGGCTGGGATTTTATTGAAAATAAACAACTCTTTGCCTTTTCTTTTCTTATCTAAAATACATTATAAGCATGTAACTAAAACTGAAAGCTACTGCACTCAATAATCAAAGACTGAAGTGAACAGAGAGTTTTAATTTATGGAAACTTAACTACCTACATGCAAATATCATAATCTATTAAGATTGAATGAATCAACAAAACAACTTATACTTAGTCTAACTAGGCTAAGTTACAATTCCTAATTTAATAAAAACAAATATACTTTATCCACACAATTTTATGAAATTAGAATAGAGTCTAGTTAAGTAATGAGAATGAGAAATGTATACAGTAGAGAATAGAAATATAATTAAATAAACAGAGAAATAAACTACCTTCTACACCAAAAACCTGTCATCGAATATTAGATAAGAACTAGAATAAAACTAGACATGGGGTAATGAAAATATAAGTACAATCAATACCATAATAACCCTAATTTTAGATTCACGAGCCTCACTTTAAGAGGAAGAAATGAAAACATAGTATCATCTCTCCCTATCATATGATACTATAAAAAATACACACTCGTATACTATTCTTGCAAGGTTACAAACATAAGACTAGTTGATTACTAGATAAAACATGAAATAATCTATATCCTCCTCATGGATATTTCAATGCGGTTCCCATTACTAAGGAAACAAAGATTTACATTAAGCATCTAATCCTTAGAACACTAGCCAATCTATGAGAAATAATCAAAATGGAGACCGAATGAGTAAAAGGAAATCTATATCATAGTTTTTATACTACCAAAAACCAGATCTAAGTACTAGAATAAATATGAATGCAGCTCTGCAACCACACAATCACTACACATGCAAATCTCAAAACCTGTAGCAATCACACAGTTTGGAAGAAGATGTATACAGTAATATAATAATGTACAGTAAATAAAAATGATACTTCACCATCCCAATTCGTGAGCCCTACCAATCAAGGAATAAATCTAGAACTACTACAAGATAGGAGTTAAAATTACATGAACATCAGTAAAATGAATCATCATAAGTCTCAAAAACATCTTCACAACATTGATATTATATAAATATCATAACGAATTTTTAAACAAAGTAGTTTTGGTAGCATAACCATTTTTTTCCTTTTGATATCCTCCATCATTTATACAGATATTGAATAAAAACAAAGATCCTTGTCTTTCAGTTCCCATAACAGATCGATACACAAAATATATCCCTAAATATGGAAATAGAAACAACTACAATAGTAATAAAAATGCGCAGGCTCATCCTCGTGACCCAAAGTGCATGAGTGATGATCCTGGTGCTCATTTCTCATTCTGGCAAGAGAATGCAATGAAATTCAAGCGCCATTGAAGGATCCCCATGATTTGTTGTTTTTTGAACCTAAATAAAACATCTTCTTATCAGTATGTTGACTAACAACCCCAGAAGGAAAAGGTTCATCGATCACCTGTAGTTGTAGACTCAAATCACAAGGATCAATTAATACAAGGAAGGTTGTTTATTAGGAATCACTTAAAATTCTTATTCAACATATTAAAAACACAAAAAGAGGGTCAAATTACTCATTTAACTCTGCATGCATTTGGTATTCAAAACAAACAAAATGACTAGATCATATAATATAGAAGGAAGCTAGTAAATAGTAAAAGAGGCCAAACAACCTAGGGATAAGTAGAAAAAGAGGGACAATTATGGGGCCAACATCTCCCCCAGACCCATTGGGTTGCATGTCCTCATGCAACCATAGATGACATAACATTACTGAATGATGGCTCTCACAACCTTTAACTTATTCTTATACTTCTTGACTTTTTGAGAAGATTTATCAACTACCGCAATTAGTTGATCAATCTTGGCGACCAACTGATCATTTCTATTTCTCAATTTCTTATTCTATTGTTGTAATAATGCATTTTCATACTGAACATGTTGATAAAGACTGGTAAGTTTCAAAAAAAAAATCTGCAATCCTTGTATATGTTCCTTAAAGCTAGTAAGTTCATATTCTATTGCTAGATCTTCATTTGCGCCTACCTTCTGTGGACTATTGATTTGCTAATATTATTCAAGTGATCCTAAAGTCTTATCATTCTTCCCTGGCATGGCTATAGGATTAGTTGAACCATGGAATTCCCCATGTAATGTATGAAGACTTTGTAACCTTTGCTCAATCCTTTTCGCTTTCTTTGATAATGATTTGGACAGAGGAATATAATCATCGTCATCAGATATAAGGTCGTTATCTAAATTTTTTGGTTTAATTTCCATAGTGTGAGATAAATGATGATGGGATGAAATACAAGTATTAGGTCATGAAAAAGAACTAGGGTAACTGACACTTTGCTTCATTTTACCTATTTTATCAAACCCATCAGATGTACCAGCAATTTCCTTAACAACCTTCACAATAACCACATCGAGATCATTAGGATCACCTTCCTATTTGGCTTTTGGATTTGTCTCTGGTTCTATGTCGGCTCCAATTTATGATGTTTCTTGAACCTTTCTAGACTCTCATACTGGTGTTTTATCACTTATGTTTTCATCATCTAGAGGGTAGCGTCTAAGCTCTGGTGATGCGAGCTGTAAGAAACGTTTACAAGACACATTTTCTTTAGATATCTTATCAAGAAGAATCATTTTGACAAGGGCATGGTGAAAAACAGTCGACTAAGTTGACTAACTATTATTTTGTACTGACTTTTCCATCTGTGGAGACTTATCTAGAGAGAGTGTGGAATATTAACTCCATGACCAGGTTTGAAATGCATCAGCAACCGAATATGATAAAGGAAAGTATAATAGTACCTTCCTTTGCAAGTCAAGAGCTTTTGTATGATCAACAGTGGGTCATGCCATTTTTATAAGCAATCCCTCATGAGAAACTCCCTTATACTAATCACAATTTTCAAACCCTTTTCACATGAACCTGTTTGAGTCCTTGTGAGACACTACTTGTTTCTTGAAGAATTGAGCCCCTATTCTTGGTAGCCCTATTACTTCAGTAATTGTTTCCTTTGTCACTTCCAACTAAAAATTCATGATATTTGTGTAGAAATAATAGATCAATGCTATGAGCAATGATTCTAAGAAGAAGCACAGGAACTAGACGCTACTAAGAATTCTCACAAGCATACACAGGAAAAATAGAGAGAAGAAAAGAGACTGAATCACATGAATGAAGAGATGAATTTTTCTGTATATCCTTCCATTGAATAATGATGAATAATAGTGTACATAAATAGTACATACCTCATAGGAAAATCAAGTTGTATGGGTACTCATAGAGCTCAGAAAGGCTGACTTACCAAAATATAGCAAACCCCCATAGGTGGCTAAAGTGCTTCCCAAATATATCAAGGACCTCACGAGTTGGAAAAATCATGAGCGAGTTGTCAAGGAGATGGAAAAAATATGCTAATCCTAGAAAATGGAGGAAAATTCATGAAGGATGTGTTGGAAACAAAAGCACCCAATTTCCTAGTTTGACTAGCTTTACCTTATCCATAGAAAATCAGAAAAAATAGAATAAAGCAGAATCTGTTGTAAAGTGTTGTATACTAATTCTAGATGGTCAAAAGGTGGTCAAGATCAACCCAGAATTAGAAATAAATCATTCCTAGGATATAGATGGCATGTATTGACTTTAAGGAGCAAGTGGATGCCAACTAATTAAGCTAGTGGGTGAATAATTAATCAAATAATGATTAATTATTTTATCCTAAGTTATGAGTGGGTTTAATATCTTCCAACACCCCCCTATAAGTCAAACTTTATGATGGTATGACAAAACATATGGATGCATATAGGACCCAACAACAAGGCTATGGTCACCCTTTAACAATTATTAATATGTCAAGAAAAGTGAGGAAAGAGGAAAAACCACATGGGGAAAATCCTCCCTCGAGATAGGACAAGGCACAAAATTTGAAATATTTCTTAAACATATATTCATATTCACTTTAATGAGATGAATGAACTTATTCTGGATGAATGACTTGCTGAAGAGATCATGAACTCCATGTTCATGCGCTAGAGTGTAGAACCTACAAGAAGGAAGAGGAGAGACTCCTTGTATCTCATCATCTTATGAAGTAGGAGCATTATATGAATGCTTCTTTCTAATTTCAAACTATTATCCACAAACATAATCTGAAATGGAAAAGAGATATGTGCATACTCCTTCCCAAAGAGTGCAAAATTTAAGACAATTTATTTCACACCCAATTCCCTGAATAGCTGCAAAATTGTGATGTGAATCACATGTCAATATTCCAATCTGATGTATCACATGTATAGATATGATATGAGGCTAATAAATCTCTGATATATCAGGAATATTAGCATATGTAACAGCAAGGAAAAATGCTTCAGTGGCTCCATGAGGATATAGGGCTAGACTAGGAAAATTATGAGCAACTGGGGAAAACTGATAGGTGTAAAAATATGAATGATGCATGGGCATAAGATCTGATCCATAAGTTTTTATAACAGATACAAAATGTTTAATATCAGTCCAAATATGACTAATTTCATGGATAACCAGCCACTGAAAGATAGGAAAAACTTCAAACCATGCAGTAAGATAAAAATCACTGCATAAGAGACCAATGAGGAATCACCTAGTGAACTTGGGATTTATATAGTATTAGGATTATTCAAAGGTATGGTAGATGGTATGGATGGTGGTATGATATGTGTATCAACCTTCAAATATGCTTCTAAATCAGAATCCAAAGGATCACATATAAGCATATCAGTAGACTCATGGGAATACACTGGTAATGAATCCTATGTATGGAGAGAGGAAAGCATGAGATGTTCACAATCTTCAAGGAGGTTCAGAGTATTGACTCCAAGAACAAAGGAGGAGATGTTGAATAAAATGATATCAAGTAAGGTAAATGGTATGACACAAATAATTCTTGATTTGGCTAAGCAAACATCCTGGAAATCACTAGGTTATGCACCATCAATGAGAGAGGTATGCACAAAGTGTGAAGAGTCAGGCACATAGATCTCAGAATCTAAGTTAGGAGATTTAGAGAACAATGAATTATTTATTGGATCATAATAAACATCAATATCAGCTCCATATGGTACTTCTTTTTCATCATTAGTATCACAAGAAGAAAAATCACCTTCAAGAGACACATAAAAAGATGGCTCTTCAATATTTGCTTCTTCATTAAAGGAGGAAGCATTCGAATCAAGGAGAGTTGCAGAAACATAAACTATATGAGAAAATTCTTCATCATTATCAACTTCATCAAAGAATGTATAGGCAAAGAAATATTGAGAGAGAGAACAAGAGGAGATGTTGGGTTCGCTCCATGCTTCATCTTCTATTTCCTGCAAACCAAAAACTTTGTCCAAATTCTTCCAAAGCTCAAATGGATACTCAACAAAATCTATGAGATGATGTATATTTGGAGAAATTCCCAAACACATATTTCCATAATCTCTATCACAATTATTTAGCCAATCAATATTCTCTTCTTAAGACTGAGGTTCGCTCAATGCACCAATGGAGACATCAAAGAGACACTGCATCTTCAAGTATGCACTAATATTTGGCTTCCAATCAGCATAGTTGAAGGGAGATAGTAGAGGAAATTTTAAATACATATATAATTTGTTGATATGCTTTAGGAGATACTCTCTTCAACCTACAAAACAAAACTAGGAGAAAATCTTGTAAGCTAGACAAGCTCTTCTTCAGAGAGGGATAGGAGACTGGATGCACTCCTCAACTCTGTAGAACTTGATCAACCTTGCTACTCTGATACCATGTAGAAGATGGAAATGTTGTGCTCCCTATATCTCTAATACCATTTAGAAATAATATATCGATGCTATGAGCAATGATGCTAAGAAGAAGCACATGAAATAGATCTTGCTACTAAGAATTCTCACAAGAATACACAGGAAAATAGAGAGAAGAAAAGAGACGGAATCACATGAATGAAGAGATGAATATTGGTGTGTATCCTTCCATTGAATAATTATGGATAATGGTGTACATAAATAGTACATCCCTCATGTCAAAACCCCAAATTTTCACAAAAATTAGAATTTTTAAGATAACATAAAATGTTGAATATGCGGTTTACTAACGGCTAGTGGAAAATGAAAAAGTATAACGTTTAGTATTATACATTTTCATATGATGTTAACAAATTTCATTTTCGTAAAGTATATAAGATTTACTTGCATACCGTTTTCTTTCAATTTTACTAATAAGTCTACTTTTTGGCAAGTAGGTGAAATCTATCTTTGAAATCTTGGGCTTACTTAGCATTTATGCTAATGCAGATGGACTGCTGGTTCTTATAGGTTCAAAATGTAACGATTGATCAAGTAGAAGTTTAATTCATAAGGTAGCAAGAAGTATTTATGTTTGCAAATTAATATGCTAATAAATAAGCTGATAATTCTTAGACAAACTCCGATGAGGTAATGTAATTTGTCTTCTCTAGTTTCTGTTTTCTAAGACAGTATGCAAAGTTTAGATATAAAGGTTGTTATCTTTATCAAGTTTAGTGAAACCAGAGATACTTACTATGAGCTTTAAGCTCATAATCTTTGTCATACATTTACTTCTATTTTTAACAGTCTTATCTCAAAAATGTTATATTTATTCGTACTATCTTTTATTCATGGAAGAACTTCTATCAATCTTGATAGTAAAGATTCTCAATAGAGTATATGTTTCGATTTTATTTTTAACTTACTAGTTATGGAAATTATCCACCTGTTGCTTGTATGTAATATGCTCATTAGTCAAGTTTTAAATTTCGGTATTTACATTATCGCCTTGCTGCATGTACTATTGTAACAACCTACATTACCATGTTATTTTATAATGTACCAATCTGATTGTTACTTGCATTCTGTAGGAATCTTACTGCCTGGAAATCTCTTTGTCATATAAGTTTGGTTATTGTAATTAGATGCATCACTACATGATAGAATACTATCTATCATCACTTTCATAAGTCTAAGTCATAGGTAAATATATTATCAATGTTATTCCAAGGATTATAGACCTTGAGAATTATTTATTCCATTGTAAATTTACTATTATCATATTTCCTCACTTATAACAAGTTAATGTTTATATTAACTATTATGGTAGATTTTTCTACCTAGAACTTTTAATCTGAAGTTTACCCTAAGTGACACTAATATGACCAAGATTCTTACACTATGCTAATAATAAGCAAACATAACAATCACATACTATCTTTACCCAAAAAAAGATATGGTCTATTATTATTATTGACAAGTCACGTATGAAAACTATTATTTATGAGAGCTTATACCAAGTTCGAGCCTTGTAATTGTCATGGTTTAAATACTTTTACTATTCTAGTCAAACCCCATATATTATAACCACCCAAAGCCATCGGTTTACAGGTGATAAATTTTGAACTTCAAAATATTATGTGAATATTTATCGCTGTTTTGCAAGTATACCTATCCATTGTTAAATGTAAAGGTCCTAATGCATGGTTGACATTGGGATTGTTCATATGACAAAGTTGTTACAACCTTTCACTAGGGTCAATGTTAAGAAATCATCGTTAATCAAACACGCGAATCTCAAAGCTATCATACACAATGATATAGTTTATGTGTTATCATTGGTGATTAATATAAATAAACGCACTCCATAGTTTTGTGCTTGGTTTGTTTATATTATTGTATTAATAATTGGATGATTGAAACTGCAGAAGGACTATGGACTCAACCCTTGCATGGTTAAAAGAATTTGAGGGCACGTGGTCACCTCTTGTCCATGCATTAGCAATATAAAAGACTTGCAAACCCTATTTGCTTTGTCATTTGCCTCCGAATTTTTTGCTAGCCTGCGAGCTACTCTGTGTAGTTTCCATGGCAGCCGTGAGAGCTGTTCCTCTACTTGCTTGCTCCAAAACTTTTGTTTTAAAGTGGCCATAGTTTTCCAGGACTTGGTCTTTGCATTGCAAGCCTTCATGGTTGTGAACCGTACAGTGTGAGTGTTTTTCTTGTTTTGTGTTTGGCTCTCGGCCTGTCCATAGCTCAGTCCTATTCTCCTCGTGGACTGTCACGAATTTGTGAAGCTAAAGTTTCCTTGTCACTGTTTTTGCTCCACGGTCGGCGTAGGGTCTGGAAATTATTGTGTGTACATTTTGCAGCTAGTGACAGTCCCTTCGTTGTTTGATAACTCTTTTATTTATAGGTAAAAATATCTCGGTTTTTACTATGTAAACTCTGTCAAGTTATGAATATAGTTAGGGTTTTTAATATTATTGGACTGAGCCTTGAACTAATGCTCGAAAAAAATGCTTTTACATGAACCCGTGACCATTCCAAGCTTCGGTGAAAGGAACACAACAACCGTCTTCAGGGGCTTCGAGGCTCTTAACTGGTAATCCCTGAGTTCAAATGGGTTTTGCCCTACTTTTATTGAGGGTTGTTGAAGGAGAAATCAGTGTTTGGAATCCTATTCAGTCTCTTTGTTTAATAGGAGGTTTTAATAAGTTGTTTTCCACTTTAATGTTATAAACCCTTGCTATGATGCTGGGTTATACTGGCCTTGAGCTGTGTGATGTATTTTGGTTAAGTTTTTAGCCTTATGGCCTGTCAATGTAATACATTTTTTTTAAAATATTTTTAACTTCGAGCTCTGTCTCGTTTTTGCAATGGTTTTTGTAATCTTGTAAACTATGATTCTGTGTAATTAGAGTCTTTCCTTCTTCACTGTCAATGAAGATAATTACTGTTTAAGCTATCTTTTGTAATAAATTATTGTTAATATGAGGACTGTAGATCAGTCATAATGTAAAATTTATAATATTAAACTTACTTGTCCAGAATATACAAGCTAGGGTTTTCTGAAAATGAAACCCTTGTCTAAATAAGTTCTTCAATTTATTATTAATTAGATTCTGTTACTTGTTACTTTGGTTTGGCTATTACAGGTGTGTGATGGTATTTTAACTTGTTAACTATAACTTATCTTGCTTGTTTATAAAAGATATTGATTTTAAGAATAGACTGTAAACAGTCTATAGTATACACTATAATCCTCTTGTAATGTTTATATAATTATTAATGTAAATGGATTACAACTTAAATAGATTAATTTATAATAGATAATTAAATTATTAGGGTTTCTACCTTGAGGTTTTTCCTTTACAGGTATAAAACTGTCTGGTAATGTAAAATAGTTTCTAGATATGGAAATTTATTTAGTTTTATATTAGTTATTGTTTATATTGACATTGTTTTTATTTACTATTCTGTCACATAGAATTTATTCAGAATTCTCTAAAAGATAGAAAGTAAAGCTCTGTAACTATGTTTACTCTTTATAAATTAAGGATTTTTTTTTACATAACCCTATCTAGTTTATATTAAATAATAGTCCAAGATTTAGTTGATAATGTTAAAAGATAAACTGTGGTTAGTAGCTTGTTTATATACTTAACTGTATACTATTGCTGTAACTCTAATGTAGTTTACTAATTCCTTTTTGTATTTTATTCAGTTATACTAAGTAAAAACAGTAAACACAAATAAATCATAACACTATTTTTCCTCCATAATATTTTTAACATTGAAATAGAATTATTCTGCTATCTATAGTTACACAATTCTATCTACTATTGACATTCTCTTATCTACTTAAAACGTTCTATCTATGCTAGAGTATGGCTTGGTTTCCAGGTGTGGAAAAACTCAGTTTAGAATTTTATTTTCATTCTAACACATTATTCTCTAAATCCATTTCATTTCTATAACCATCTAAAAAAAATACTAACTCAAACATTTCACAACTGAACTGTTAACATTCACATAGCAATTATCTAAGATTTATTTAACTAACACAGTAAAATAATAACTTAGAACCTGTTAAGGACAGACGACAATAGCTTTAGGAGGTCGTTCCTCCCTACCAATCTCCTGGAAAGCACTCAAACAATCTAGAAATCGTTTGAGGGGATAATTGTTGATTCAATCTCACATTTAATGTTAATGAGTGCCAAGGTGCCAAGGCATATTTAGCAAGGTGCGAATAAATGTCTTGCAGTCAATTCACCTAGTGAAATATGATGGATAGAGAACAATGATGTTTTCCTACTATCATCAGCAAAAGTGCATTCCATTAATGTAAACAAGCCTTGGGGTACCAAGAAAAACCTCTACCCTTGAGCCTAAATAAAGTGTTGTAGTCGATAGGGAAAGGGATATTAGAAGGAAGGCCATAAGAAATCCTTCATCATCGAACGTGAGAGAAAATGAATTATTTTGAACAAAAATATGATAAGATCATTAATTGGTTGTAAAAGATCAATGGCAACTTTACCTACTAGTTACCTAGTTTTCAAGCAAGTTGTAGTCTAGCTTCCCCAACAAGCTGGTTTTGACAACCAAACACTTTTTTTTTCAAGACAGGAAATAAAATTATTTACATATATACATCAATAACCTTAGAATCAAAAGTTTAAGTAGAATAAGGAGGAAGAGTCCTCTCTTGAACAACTTCCATTTCTTATTGTTGTGATACATCTTGGATAAAATATTCTTTACAAATGGGTTGATGATATAATCTAATTTGATTCCCATTTAACACAAAAGAAACCTAACTGACATCAATAGTTTTAACATTGATTGAACCATTCTCAAATACTTTTTCAATTTCATAGGGCCCTAGCCAATGAGTGGTGAGATTACCCTTGAATTTTTTGAACCTCGAATCAAATAGTAAAGCCCAATCTCCTGGATGAAATATTTTTTTCTTGATAAACTAATCATGCCAATGAGATATTTGATATTGTACCAACATAGTACATTGAATGCAATCTTGACAAATCTTTTCATCTAGTTCATTTAGCTACATAACACATTGTCTATGTGCCTCGGACATATCTAGTCCCAACTGCATAACCATCTAAAATGTATTCACTTTAAATTTAATTGGAAACAAAACCTGCTTTCCATACACAAGTTCATAAGGTGTGTGGCCTATAGTATTTCTCCAAGTAGTTCTATAGGCCTAGAGTGCCTCTGAAAGTCTATTTGGCCAATCCTTATGATGAAGTTGAATAGTCTTGGTGAGGATGGATTCTAATACTTTATTCGTAGACTCCACCTATCTGTTAGCCTGAGGATGATATGGAGAGGATTTTCAATGTTTGATTTTATACTGTTCAACAAGAGATTTCATTGCATTTGAGGTAAATTGTGCTCCTTGGTCACTCACAATTTCTCTAGGCACACCAAAATTGGTCAAAATATATTCTTACAAGAAATCAATAACAAAATTCTTTGTATCTTTAAAAAGTGATTTAGCTTCTACCCATTTGGTTACATAATCGATACAAACTAATATTTTTTTTGTTTACATGACATGGGAGAAATTGGACCTACAAAGCATAGAGGCCACTTCTCAAAAGGTTTGATCAATACCTAGTCATGCAATGGCACCTCACCAGCTGGTGTAGGCCTTCCCATATGATCGTAATTGTCACAACCCTTCACATACCTAGTAGCATCTTTAAAAAGATTTGGAAAATAATATCCTAGATTCAAAATTTTGTAGGCAATTCTTTTTTCTGAGAAATGGCCTCTACAAGACCCATCATGGCAAGCTTTGAGTATATCGTGCATTTCATATTCCCACACACATCTTCTTATTATCAATTCATGACATGTATGGAACAGAACTCCCCCAATCCACAAATAGTTGGCACCTAGCTGAATAATATTTTGCTTTTCTCGTGCTCGCATTTTTTGTGAAAATTTCCTTGAAGCTAAGTAGATGTATATATATGCAAACCACAGTGCACTAATGGACACAGCAAACAAATATTCATCGAGGAAAGTATCATCCATGGGAATAGGATCACCATTATCATTATTAATTCTAGAAATAAAATCAGCAACTAAATTTTCTCTGCCAGGTCTGTCGAGAATGGTAATATCAAATTCTTCTAGTAGAAGCAACCACCGAGTAATTATCCCATTAGTGATAGGTTTATTCATTAAAAAATGAATTGTTAAATGATTAGTATGGATAAAAGTTTCATAACTAGTGATATAGTGTCTAAACTTGTTAATGGCGTGTACTGTTACTAAAAATTCCTTTTCAGTAATGGTATAGTTAACTTCTATAGGTGTAAGGTTCTTACTGATGAAATAAATAGGAGAAGAACTCTGACTTTCACTTTGTCCAAGCACAACTCCTAAATCTATATCAGAAGCATCGGCGTGAATATGAAAAGGGAGAGACCAATTTGGTCCTCTTAATATTGGTGTTGCTGATAATTTTTGTTTAAAGATATCAAAAGCGGTCTAGCAATGTGAATCCCATAAAAATAAAGTAGCCTTTTCCAGTAATTTGAACACTGATGTAGCTATCCTAGTGAAATTCTTGATAAACCGTCTATAGTAGCTTGCATGGCCTAGAAATATGTGTACTTCTTTCTGTGATTGTGGAATTGGGATTTTAGTGATTACTTCAACCTTAGCCGAGTCAACTCTAATTCATGTTGCAGAAATATGATGTCCAAGCACAATACCCTTAGCTAAGAGCATCTTACATTTTTTATGACTGAGAGCGATATTGGATTCTTGGCATTGTTTCAAAAAAAACTTCAAGTTTTGCAAAGATTCTTCAAAATTATTACCATAGACCATGAAGTTGTCCATATAGACTTCTACATAGTCATGGATTAGGACAACTAAAAATTCCTAGGACAACTCTTTTAAATGTGGTAGAGGCATTACATAAACCAAAAGGTAGGACTTTATAAGCATATGTGCACCATGGGAAGGTAAAGGTGGTTTTTTCCTGGTCTTCTGGTGCAATTTGAATTTGGTTATATCCATTAAAGCTGTCAAGATCAAAAGAAATTTTTTTTTTTTCTGGATAAGGTATCCAAAAATTGATCTTTAAAAGGTAATGTGAAATCATCCTTCAATGTTTCCTTGTTTAATTCATGGAAATTGACACATATCCTCCACTTCCCATTTTTATTTGAAACAATCACAAGTGGAGAGACCCACTTGTTGTCAGAAATTCAATAAATAAATCCAAATGAAATCAATTTATGTAGTTCTTCTTGTTAAGATTAGGAGTTACGTCCAAAATTGGAAACCCAAAAGTGATTTCCCACTCATCATTATTAGCATTATCCCCACCTACATTCGAAGCCATTTCTTCATCCCCCATGTTTCTTAAATGAGATGAAGATAGAGATTATATTGTTGAACTTGCATTCTGTACTTTTTTTGATGTTTGGACAGTCTTGGGTTCAAATTGTAGTACCCCATCTTCTCTCGTGCCTTCAAGAAATTCGAGAATGTCTTATGGTACCTCCAACTGGTTGCCTGCAACAGCCAGAGTATCTTCCTGTCCTTTATTCACAGTAGTTTCTGATTGTGAGTTTATCAAGTTAGTAAGATTAATTCTTTCACTCTAAATATTTCCTGAAAACCCCCTACCTTGGTTAGTAATGGGATTTTTGGAACTGCTTGAGTATTTATCATTCAAAATTTTAACTGGAATTGTAATTTCTAATTTACCCTTAGGTCTACTCATAAGAAAAATTAAAGGGGTAAACTGGATTTGGAAAGACCTGCTAAAGTGGATACGCAGGTTCTTACCTCTCATCTTACTGTCTCTCCTCTTCCGATATTGCAAAAATACCCAAACATACAAGAAACTAATTGAACTAAACCTACTTTTATCTTTTTGCAACTCCCCGACAATGGAGCCAAAATTGTCAGGATAATTATATATCTTTTGTATGAATCTTTCTTGATCTATTAAGTGTCAACCCAAGAATGTAAACTTAGAGTTTCAAACACTATCTGTGCAAATAAAATATCTCTAATGTGAAATCTACTTACTATCTTGAAGGAGAATCCAAACTATTCATATTTAATTACCAAGAAGCAAACAAGAATTCTACTTATAAAGCAAACTTAAATCCTAAAGCTATTTGTATCAATCCTAATCCTCTAGACTTCAGAGCTAATGAAAACCAAAATAAAATCTGAATACAGTTTTAAATGCATAAATGAAAACTAAAACAAACTCTTTATGAAGATCTAAGAATGCTAAGTAAATATTAACCAAACTATACTAAAAATAGAGAAAAAAAACTACTATCATTAAACCTAAACGAAAATATAAGAAGTGCTAAATAAAATTTACCAAAATATGACTTGTAATGCAATATTATGGAAACAGGGTTAGAAGTGAGAGTATTTCTATTATAGAGTCAACTCAAGAGACTGAGGGGACAAGCACAACCACACATCTGATTGGTGGGGTTTAAACTAAACTGTAAGATAAATTAAGTGCAGAACCAAAATCTATAAGCCATGTAAAGATAATATCTATAGATTGGTTGTTCGGTATCTAGTTAAAAGGTAAGATTTACAAACTAAATACTAATGGAAAATAATAACCTACTTAAATCGTAATAATAAAGGAAAAACCTAAAGTTGTATACAAATCTAGCTATAAGTGGAGGTTGGGTTTTCATTGAAAATCAACAACTCTTTGCTTTTCTTTTCTTATCTAAAATCCATTATAAGAATGTGACTAAAACTGAAAGCTACTGCACTCAATAATCAAAGACTGAAGTGAGTAGAGAGTTTGAATTTATGGAAACTTAACTACCTGCATGCAAATATAATAACCTATGAAGATCGAATGAATCAATGAAACAACTTATACTTAGTCTAACTAGGAGCTAAGTTGCAATTCCTAATTTAATAAAACAAATCTACTTTATCCACACAATTCTATGAAATCATAATAGAGTCTAGTTAAGTAATGAAAACTATAAACATATAGAGTAGATACTAGAAATCTAATTTAGTAAACAGAGAAATAAACTACCTTCTACACCAAGAATCTAGTCATCAAATATTAGAAAAGAACTAGAATAAAAATACACATGGGGTAATGAAAATGCAAGTACAGTCAATACCATAAAAACCCTAATTTTAGATTCACAAGCCTCACTATAAGAGAAATAAATGAAAAGAGAGCATCATCTCTCCCTACCATATGATACTATAAAAAATACACACTTGCATACTATTCCTGCAGGGTTAGAAATGTAAGACTAGTTGCTTGCTAGATAAAACATGAAATAATCTATATGCTCCTCATGGATATTTCAATGTGGTTCCCATTACTAAGGTAACAAAGATTTACATTAAGCATCTAATCCTCAGCACACCAACCAATCTATGAGAAATACTCCAAATGGGGACAAAATGAGTAAAAGGAAATCTATATCATAGTTTTTATACTACCAAAAACCAAATCTAAGTACCAGAATAAATATAAATGCAAATATGCAACCACATGATCACTACACATGCAAAACTCAAAACCTGTAGCAATTACACAATTTGGAAGAATATGTATACAGTAATATAATAATGTACAATAAATAAATAGGAGACTTCACTATCCTGATTGGAGGGCCCTACCAATCAAGACATAAGTCTAGACCTACTACAGAATAAGAGTTAAATTTACACGAACATTGGTAAAACAAATCATCGTACGTCTAAAAAACGTCTTCACAAAATTGATATTATATAAAAATCACAACAGAGTTTTAAACAGAGTAGGTTTGGTAGCATAACCATTGATTTCCTTCTGATATCCTCCAGTATTTATACATACATTGAATAAAAGCAAAGAGCCTCATCTTCTGGCTTCCACAACAGATCGATACACAAAATCTCACCCTAAATATGGAAATAGAAACACCTACAATAGTAATAACAATGCACAGTCTCATCCTCATGAAACGAAGTGCATGAGTGATGAGCCTAGTGCTCATTTATCGTTCTGGAAAGATAATGCAATGAAGGCCAAGCGCCATTGAAGGATCCCTGTGATTGGTTGTTCCTCGACCCTAAATAAAACCTCTTCTTATCAGTTTGTTGACTAACAACCCCAAAAGGAAAAGGTTCCTCAATCACCTATAGTTGCAGACTCAAATCAGAAGGATCGATTAATACAAGGAGGGTTGTTTATTACGAATCAATTAAAATTCTTATTCAACATATTAAAAACACAAAAATAGGGTCAAATTACTCATTTACCTCTAAATTCCTTTGGTCTTCAAAACAAACAAAATGACTAGATCATATAATATAGAAGGAAGCTAGTAAATAGTAAAAGAGGCCAAATAACATAGGGATAAGTAGAAAAAGAGGGACTTTATGGGTTCCAACAACTTCTTCTTACATATTAATAAAATAATCTAATATGTTGTTTTGTACAAATATAATATATTTAAAATATAATTTTTTTTCATTTTATTCTAAAATAATATATTTTTTTTATTTAAAAAAAACATTAGACCAATATTAAAATTTACACACTTGAATAATAATAATAATAATAAACAAGAGCCATGTGGTGGAAATGTCCCTAACATTGCCACATGCCAATGCAATAAATGCGATGTTAGATGGCATCTTCCATTAAACAAAATTGTATTAAAAAATATGGCATCTTCCATTAAACAAATTTGCATTAAAAATTAAAAATACCCCAAAACGCTCACTTATGGTAGCCAATGTATGAAAACTCAATCCCAATAATTAAAAATCATATAATGGTTCTACCACATATAATTTGAATCATATATCATTAAGGAATGAGAGTTTTCCCGGTGTTGTTACAGTCATAGATGGGACATCCAACAATACAAATCCATTCAAAAATGTTCAAAGAAGATAGCTAAATAAATGCATGATTATTGTAGTCTCAACCTCTTTTATTTGACAAATGAAGCTTTCCAAAAAAAACATGCATATGTTTTCCAAAATTGAAATGCCATTACTTCTTCTTCTGTGCTTCTGGACTAGCCTTCACCTGCATAAATAAAACGATACATTCGTACGTACGTTGCAGAGGGTAAATCATGATACAATATTGGAAACATAATAGAGAGGATTGGATTCACCTTCTTAACTACACTTTTTTTCTCTATCATTCCTTTCTTTCATTTGCTTCCTTAATTTTTGCTCCTACCTAGCGAGCCCATTCTATAAACAATTATCAATCTGCAACCGAAATTAATCATATTTTTTCCTATAGATCCCACAAGGTTTGATATTAAAAGAATTGTATTTTATTGAGCAAGGACCAGCCATACCCTAATAATCCTATATTTTGGGTCAATTTTCTTTACAGTTTCCAAGTTACAACTTTTGATAATGCCATCATTATCCACGGTCAAATTCATTATCAAAAGTATACGTCTCATGTATAAAAAGATGCATTTGTTCCATATTTAAGGAATTTCAACCTGAGGAACATGCAACAAACCAAAGGGAAAAACAATATCTGGAAAAAAATTAATGTAATTTATATTTTGAGGTTTTGTAGCCTTCTTTTGTAATATTTTTTACAAATTTTGCAATGTTTTGGGATCTTGCAGGTTGTTTCAAAGGGTTTAAATAGTAGCTTGGCGTTATCATTGGAAAATCTCACCAAGTTTTAGACTAGACTGAATTTCAATACGGAAAAAGGCCAATCGTTTTGATTCATGCATCTATGCTCTATATTGAGGACAGTTAACACTGCTATCAAAATGTATGAAAAACAGGGACCACCAAGCATTCTATTTATATATTTCTTTGGAACCACACACGGGATTGTTTAAACGATTACATGAGTAACCGAATTTGTTACAGGATATAAGGGGGAGATTAAAAAGCATGGACCTAAGCAAGATTTCCATGAAATAAAAACACTGATCTAGATTTAAAAACACCTATAATGCCAACATTCCATGTAGAAAAGCCAAATACTTCATATTTTTGTATTCTCTACAAAGTTGACAAATGTGCTTATAAAGTAAATGTTCAAGAATTAATTAAGAGCACAATTGTAGCTACAAGGGATGCAACCATATTGTCCCTGGAGGATGTCAAACCTGGTGCATATGTGAAACACATCATGTTCATTATGCAAGGATGATGACATTGGTAAGATGGGATGTGGAAGATGTACATTTGCATGTTAAAAGTGCACACCCAAAGGTTTTGTTTGATTGCAAATCAGCAAAGGGCATACATTCTACTCTGCTAAATCATTTTTTTCTTGGCCCTGCTATTACCATAGTGACAATTATGGAACCCATGGGAAAAGAAAATTATTGTTTTCAATTATGGAACCCATGGGAAAAGATATTGCCATTTTTTTGAATTAATAGAAAATGTATTTTTCATTGCATAACATGGTTCGAGGACTCTCTAGTATCCCTACTGAAGCTATCAACTTTAAGTTAAATAATATGAAGATGACAACCCTAAGTAAACATAGTCCACATGGTTCATGTGAAACTGTGTGAACAAATAAAAAACTACAAAGCCAAAAGTTGTTGTCGATGCAATTCTTTCATCCCAACATTGGTGCAATTTTTTTCATCCCA
>LPNX010168034.1:195670-211632 GCA_001517045.1 Pseudotsuga menziesii
CTATGACAATGTAGGCAAACTGTAATTATCTGTAAAGCCTCCTATTTTCTCCACCAAAAATAGGGATGGTGGCATAAGAGAGATCCATCTGCAATGTTCCTCCAACCTTCTTTTCCCAGGATCTTGAAAGAATCATACCAAACTTGGGTGTGATATCAGCTACAACAACGTCCATTATGACACTCTTCATAGGCAGCTGATTAAGGTTAACAACCATGTCCTTAATCACCCCTAGACACTTGACAACTCGGGAATCAAAGGCATATAAGTCATGATAAGGCTTGGTAATACTGAGACCAAGGGCTTCCATCACAGCTTTAGGCATTAGGTTATGGGATGCTCCAGAGTCTAACAGGCAATTATGGATCATCTGATCATGGACAGTTAGAGTAACATAGAAGGGGGGAGAAGCTCCAGCTTCATTTTCTGTTTTCTCAGCTAAGGCAGATCCAATAAATATTTTTGGGCTTTCTTCTTGCAAATTGACAGTATCAGAAACAGGATGACCACTAATAGAAGGCTGACTACTAGCAGAAGGCTGATCACTAGCAGAATTCATAACTTTTAAGACTGTCTGTTTATAAGATGGATTCCTAATAAGTTCAGTCAGTGGAATAGGAATTTTCAGCTTTGCTAATTCAGTTTCCAAATTAAAATTCTGAGAAGCTTTTTTTACCTCTTCAGTATCAACATTCTTCTTGGACTTTTCTGCAGGCTGCTTCTTCTCTGTGACAGGATCAGCAACTTGTTTTTTAGGAACATTTGCAGCAGGAATATTTGCAGCAGGTGCAGCAGGTACAGCAGCTTTCTTCTTGGGAGCTTGAACTACTTGTTTCGGACCAGACCTGAGATTAATAGTCTCTTTAATTCCATTCTGATTAGCAGCAGCATTAACAACAGTTTTCTCAAATTCCAAATCATCTTCAACTTCATACAAATCAGCATCATAAAATTCAGAATTCAAAAAATCTTCTTCTGTTACGAAACCTATGGATAAACCATCTCCAAAGTGATTCATGTCTTGGTCGGTTTCAGTCTCCTCAAAGAGGAGCTGTTCATCAACCTCCTCTTCATCAGCTAAATTATTCTGAAAAGGTGGGGGAACTTTCTGCTCTTCATTCTCTCTTCTTTCCTGCTGAATGTCATTATTCCTTCGCTCCCTTGGCATGAATCTAGGAGCAAACTGCCTCCTAAATTGATTTTGATTATTGGGATTCCTTGGAGCTTCTTGAACAGGTTTGGCAGAATTATTTTCCAGTTCTAGTTTGTTCAGCTTAGCAGTGAGAACCTTCACAAGTTTATCCATTTCATCTATTTTGGCTTCAGCAGACTGAGGTGCAGCACTTGTTGAAACAGCCTCCTTCTTTCCTTTTCTTTCATATAACTGTTGAGGTGTTTCTTTTTTAAGTTTATTTGAAGCCAATAAGTTTGACTCCACCTCCAATGCTGCATCTTGCATGTTCAGCAGAGAGACAGCTCTTCTTTCTCTGAGTAATAATGAAAATTCATGGTCAAATGCATTTGCATAAGTCATTTTGGCTAATGTTTCAGTAGGTTTGATCTCTGCTGGGATCCTACTATACATCTTGTTAAATCTTTTTGAGAAATCAGCCACAGTCTCATCTTTCTTTCTTCTGAGTGCACCAAATTCAGTGATATAATAAGTGTGGTCCTTGGTGTCTCCCCACTGCCTCAGGAAAAGGTCACGAAGTTCTTCAATGATTGTAATGGAGTTGGCTGGAAGCTCCCTGAACCATTTTCTCACATCTCCATCTAAACTCTGCACAAATACTCTCATCCATACATCCTTAAGTTCAATGTTCTGATTGTCTGCATAGCTCAGGAAGGCTTCCCAATGTTCTTCTGCAGTTGTTTCACCTTGTCCATTGAATCGGGGCATATATTTCTGATAATCATGAGTAGGCAAGGCATGTAAAGGCTGAGGTAATGCTAATGGTGCATACCTAGCAGCTATCATTCTGTCCATCATATCCATAGGTGGATTTTGGGCTGCCATTGTGGACTGAGGCTTAGTTTGAGGTTTTGAAGAGGAAGAAACTTGACTGGTACTTGATTGGAAAGGATTCTTTCCTATTTTTAGCTGAAAGAGTGGGATTTTTCCAGGAGAAGTAGTCTTAGCTTTCAGAAAAGTTTCTGGATTGGTAAAAACTTGAAAAGTATTTTCAGGAATGGTAGGTTTCAGCCACGGTGAGTTTTCAGCTGGGTCTAATGAATCACCCAACTGGTGAGAGTCACAAAAAGCTGGAAAATATTGGGACCTTCTGAGCTTTATTGCTGTTTTTATAATCCTTTCAGGATCTGTCACACCAACCAGCAAGGGATATGTAGGTCTACTCCTGGTTCCAATACTTCTAGAAGCCACTGTGACAATGGTGAAAATAGACTTCAAAGAATACTGGTTCAAGTTCACCTCTCAAACCAGGAAAACAGGTAAGTATCCCAGGGAAAATCTGATTCAACTTCGTCCCCGGCAACGGCGCCAAAGATGTTAGTGCCAGAAATTGTTCCTAAGGCTAGGGGAACAAGCCAACACAATCTCAAGAGAAAAACTCAATTCAAACTAGGGTTTTGTTTATGTGTTTTTGGTTGTAAGCTTCAAAAGCATGCAGGGAATACATTCAGCAAATAAGCACAACTAAATCATACACATATAACTAATAAAGATGCATATATATCACAAAGATCCAATAAGAAACCTGTATTGAGATTCACACATAATGGACAAGCAATACCAGAAAATAACATTAACCAGCACTGAAATTGTCAATTAGGAAGCTAAACAAGCTCACAACAAATCCAACACAGACCAAATAAAGGGGAAAGAGTCATATATTCATAGTTTCATCAGTAAATGTATATAAGAGTACAGTACCAGTTCTCTGAATAAGTCTGATAGTACAAGCAGCTAGCAGACCTCATGAATGCTCCAAAAGCAGAACCTTTACAATGACTTCCTAACTCTTCTAAATAAACATCATCTCAAAATCAGTTAGGTTTTTTCTCCTAACTGCCACCATCGAATCCTTAGGTTAAGTCAAGTAAAAAGTAACTTTTTACAAAATTACATGCTTTGCTAAAAATAGCAAATTCTTAACCAAAAATAAAACATTATCTTAAAGAACCACTAACTACAAACTGCCTCAGATCTCCTTTGCTACCTCCACAAGAAGAGATATACCATCTAGACGTCGAGCCCTTTTCTTAGCTCTTTTATCCTTTTTCTCTATAGCAGTTATCCTTTTCTGCAAGTCTTCATTTTCCTGTTGTAGATGATCAACAGTCTTCTCCAGCTTTGCACAGTACCTGTCAGCAACCCTTTTCCTGCTAAGGAATTCTTTAGAAACTTCTGACAGCTCCAAAAAATGCTTATGCATATCCTGCAACTTCTCCACCAGCCCTTTATTAACTTTGAATAATCCATCATTCATTTCTTGCAGGTGCTTCATGTGTTCCCTGTATCTCTGAATGCTTTCCTGTACATTTTCTTCATCAAAGTCTGGGATCTCTGATATATTGTCCTCCTGCATTAAAAACTCTGAAAAATCATCATGAACAACAGATTCTACTAAATATCCTACTTGCCTGAGAATATCTTGATCCTCTTCATCCAATTTATGATCTCCAAAAGCATCTGCCTTTGTTGTATCTTCTTCTTGCTGCTTGGTAAGTTTAGCTTTAATTTCAGCAATTATTTCAACTAATTCAGACCTAGGCTTTGTCTCTGCAGGTTTTGAAGAGGGAGAAGGATAAACAGCAGCCTTTCTTTGGCCTTTGCTACTTTGTTTTGCACTTTCAGCTTTTTCACTAGAAGAAGAATTAACTAGCACAGCTTCCTGTTTGGACTCCAGTTTGGGGTTAAGCAACTTTTTCATATTCCACCTCAGTTTGTTTGTAAGTCTGGTTCTAGGTATTCTACATGCAGCCACACCTTTCTTTTTCTTTCTTTTAGATTTTGCTGCTTTGACCCTTGAAGTAGGAAAATCTCCATATGTCTCTGTGCTTGGCTCAGTCACCACAGTTTGCTGTTCATCTTCAAGTAAGTAACCTTCATCTTCAGATAGTATAGTAAGAGGGATCCTTGGTTTAGTTTGTAATTCCTCTTCAAGAGTAGCAGCTTTCTCCATATCAGCAGTCAAACCAGGCTGTACCTCTTCACCTGCAAACAATGAGTATTTGGCTTTAGGATACTCTGAAACCACTTTGAACTGACTGTCATCGTTTGCATGTTCTGAGACTTGCTCTGTCACCTTCTTGGCTTTGATCTCATCCTTGCTTGTAGATGGGACTGAGTGACCTAGCTTTTTTATCATCACCTTACCCTTGTCAGTTTGTCTTCTTGGTTGTTGGTCTTCTCTTTGAGGATGAATGTCAGACCAAAATAAAAAGAAATCCCAATTCCTTCCCTCATGCTGCAACACTGTAGTGATAATTAGTTTGATGAGGCCATGGTGAAACAGTGACTTTGAGGTGTGATCATCTTGTTCCTTTATTTTGCTTGACATCTTCTGCAGGCTTTTTAAGAAAAAAAAAGGCAAATTCATTTTAGACACCCCTACTAAGTGCTGTAGGAACCTGAAGTGGTATTTAAAGACAAAGGAGTATCTTCCTTCACAAGTCACATAACTTTGAAGGATTCTTAAAGGCTCAATCCACTCCTTTCTAAAATTTTGAATGGGGATCCCTTTGCTCCAGTTAGGAATGACATTAGGAAATAAATATCTTTGGGGGTCAAATTCAAAAGGTGATTTTTTAAACCAGTGCTCTCCCTCATTTCTGATTTCAGTAGCTTCTTATATTAACTCCACAGTTAGCTTAAATTTCAAAGCATCCATCATGATCATATCTTCTTTGAGTCCTTTGGCAAATTTGCAGGACACCTGAGAATTAAAGCCATCAATCTTCTTGAAAAAACTCAACCATCCTGCCTGTTGAAACATCTCTGCATAGTCTGGAAGCTTTTGAACCCAAGTTAGGTCTGAGGGCTCAACTCTGTTTATCTTTCCACTTTTTCCCATATTCTCCTTTCAGCTGATAGAAACAATCTATCTTGAGCTTTCAGCAATGTTTTGAAACTAGTTTGCTATTGTTTGACCTCCTTCTCACTCTGCTAGGTACTTCTGTACAGGCCTGCAATATCAACTTTCCCTTGTGTCCACCCTACAATTTAGTTCATGAATAAATACACTATGAGATCAGATCAAACCTTCAGGAAGACTGTGATAAGCACAATATAGATCTGCTCATACTTCGAACTACACCAACAAGCATAATGTTGAACTGTTAGGGTACATAAGCCAATCAAATTCCTGGTTTTAGGGTTTAGGAAAAACAGTGTACTGTGTCTTCAAACAGAAATTCCATCCTTATTACAAACTGTTTTGAAACCTTCAAAATGGCACTGCAATGTCTAGAGTACTTAAATGCAGTGGAAAACTGTCAATAGATATGGATATTGTATATTAACGCTTCACTTAAATGCCTGCATCTAAAAGCATCAAGACAGCTTCATTTCAAACCCTAAAACTTCCAGTACTTCATATGTTCAAACACAACATCACCCATAAGCCCATCGAATCAAGTTGGACTGTCAGCATGAAAAGAAGGAACAAATACACCAGTGTTTGCAAAATCTTTATCCAAGCCACAAACTGTCACCAAATCCTGTACATTCAGCCTATATGTCCTGCAATCATTCGATCATGGTTTTCCCAGCAAAGTTTTCGCACATCATGATAATTCCACAGTTTTGTAAACCACTCAAATATATCAACAAAACAGCCTTTGTGCATAACCAGCAAATCTATGAATTTTCTGAGTGCTATCTTCCGCAATTTCTAGTGCATTAGGTCTTGAGAAAAGACTCTTCAATCAACTCCTTACAAACACCATGCATCATCACCAGAGTATCAAATATATGGGAGGACTAATTATAAACATTCTTCCTTCAATCAATCACTAAAATCTACAGGCTGAATGCTTTAACTTCGAATACTCTTTGCTGCTCTGTTCCTTCAGGTTTTTGTAATGGCTCCTGGTGGCTATTTCAGTGGTGGAAATTTTGTCCTACAACATATCTTATCATCTCCTCCAAGCACATTCTTTTAAATCACCACGCAACCATAAAAACCCAAAACTTAGAGTTATAAGGGGTTTTTTTAGTGAGGTACCTACCAACTTCTCGACTGCTGGAGCTTAAGGCTTCTCTTTAAAGCAGCAACAGTCTCTCCTCATGTGCACAGGTGTCTCCAGTTCATCTCTTCAACCATAAATGCAAGAATTAAGAAGCCCTAACTTTCTGCTAACGTTGCAAGTGCTGTCTTCCTTCACAGGAACATAATCTAGTTTTTTAGCGTTTTAATTCTTCTGCACGAACTTGCCTTCCTATAAAAATGCATGTGGAATGAGAAATTTGACAGTTTAAACCGAGATTTGATGATTTGTCCAACTAATTCCACGTTTTTAGCAATCATGAACCCGTTTTGGCTGCGTGACTGAGATCGGCTGAAATGCGTGTCTAAACTGCAGTCACACGTGTTAAAATACCTTGCAAAAGACAATCAATCACTTCCAGATGATACCCATGATGAAAAAATGCAAAAATATTTGAAAAACAGAGAGGCGCGATTTTCTTGTAGCGCTTCCTTTGTTAATTTTTCCACCAGCACTACAAGAATATTTCCTGAGCCAATTTCTCGCAGTTTAACAGCTTTTTGCTAAATGGTCAGAGGTTTAGAGCATTATTAGGCTTAAAGGACAAGTTTACTTGATCTCTAAACATATTATTGATTCAACCTTTGAACATAGACCCTCTTTACCCTTTAAAATCTAAAAAGACCATTAAAAAGTCAAATAAAACCTAAACAAAATGTGCTCAAAAACTATTAAAACTAATAAATCCCCAATAGAATCTCCAAGGAGACCAAAACTCAAAAGTAACCAAACTTTTAACTAAGGCTGATTGGAAAACAAACCAAAATTGAAGAAAACAAACCAAAATTGAAGAAAAAATTACTGACTTAACAATAACTACACCACTTTCACAACTATACAAAGTATGTGAAGATTTTTGCTTTTAAATAATATGTACCAACCAGTAGATCATTGCAATTTGTATAAAGTAGATGACCTAATGATAATTACGCCGAAGGTGTTAAACAATGAAGAGGATAGTCTCCATATTCCTTGATGCCTGCTTATTACCTTCGTTTGTTGCTTGAGGGTTCGTCTTACACGTGTTCGGTCAATTAGACATGTGTATTGGGTGTTTTGATAGGGGTTCTATTAACCAGGTTTCGATGCCTGCTTATTACCTTAGTTTGTTGCTTGAGGGTGGGTCCTTTGCATATTCGGGCAGTTGAAAATATGTCTATCATTTTTTTTACAGCGGTTTTGTTAGTTGGGTTTTGAAGTAGGATTATTTCATAACCTCCGCTTGCTGCTTAAGGGTCCATCTTGTGTGTGTTTGGGCAGTTGGACAGGTGTCTCGGGTGTTTTCACGGCGTTTCTGTTAACTGGATTTTGATGCAACCATATTTGGTAAACTGAGTGTGGTTTTTTCATTTGTTGCTTCACGATCTGTCCTACTTATGGTCGGACTGATAGCCTTCAAGATTCAGGATTGACAAGCGGGGGAATGGATTTTGGATAGGTGCATTGCGTGTTTTGACTGGTGAATTGAGTGTGTCCCTAAACAATTAGTCCTATGCATGACTGGATTGATAGAGTTATCTCTTGACATATTGTTTTCATGCACATTTGGTGATCAATTTTATGTTTTTGGTGCACGCCTGGATTGCAAGCCATGTTTTTCTTATCATTGTCCTTCACTGCAGTGTTCTTCCTTCTTTGATTGCACAGATGGAACATTTGTATTTCTCTACAAATTGGGCATACTCATTTCTTTGCAAATTGGGCATACCCATTGCAAAGGTTTCACACTAAGGGTTTTGCAAAGGTTTCAAGCCGAGGGTTTTGTGAATATTTTACACTCATGGTTTCTGGGGTCACTCTGGTTTCTTGTTTGTTCACCATTGCTTGGGTCGATGAAGAACACACCACCATTATCCCTTCATCAAAATCAATGCTCTCACTCAATGATCCATCAATGCATTGTTGCTCCATCAATTCAAGAAGCTAGTCATTTCATTCAGACATGGGCTTCTTTCTTAAATGTGGATTATCCTATGAGGATTTGGAAGATCTTGTCAAAATCTTCGGTTCACCAGGATTGCTACTTCATCGCATTTTCTTTGTAGCTTTTATACAAAGCTTCAAGTAACCAATATTATCTATTGTTTGTCTTTGGTTTGCTTGTATTGATTTTGTTGGTCTCTGTTTACACCAAAGGTTTTGCAACAGAGGTGTTGGAACTTGGTCAAATTGGTAGGTATTACTTCACCATGGTTAACTGTTTTCGACATTCCTTGTGCTAGCAAAAAAATTTCTTGTTATTTTTGTGCCTTTGAATTGAGTATTTTTTTGCAATGGGAATTTTAATCCTAAAGTTTTTAATATTAGTATTTAATTATGAGTGCACAACTGTGGTTTATACAATTTCTATAATTATTTTAAAAAAAATCTACATTATCTTACATACATTTGAAAATGGAATGATTTTTGGTGTGAATTACTATATGTTTACTATCAAATTGAGGGTTTCACTCTGCAAACTGTTTATAAATGTTGTCTTGGAATGGGTATGAGCAGTTCTGAAATTTGGATTTTAGTCTACCAAGGACAACTCGAATTTTCTGAAGTTGGCTTAATCTCTTCAATTGTTATTGCACTTTTTGTTGGAGATTTTATTGCTTCCTTTAGAGAAGATGTCTTCTTCTGAAGACACTTTCTCATTTAAACAATTGTACCTTTTAAATATGTATTTTATCACTTAAGAGTTAGCTTGGGAAGGTGCACATTGGACACTCTGCTTTGATTGCTAATCTATCCTTCTTAACTGCATTCCAAACATGTTCTACATAATTAGGACATATGGGACTGATTAATATTGTTAGGACATCCATGAATTTCCATACTAGATCTCTATTCACCCCCCTACAACAGAGGACAATTTGTACCCATCCTGTGCTTCCTGAATATCATACATCCCTTTCTTCAAGGTCTCCCTAAACATTATTACACTTAAAATTGCATTTTATCACCTTGCCTACATTGTTCATTTTCATTAGCAAACACCCAATCTAAAAAACTTCTGCATCCAAAAGATCCTCCATCCATGCAACCCATTTTCTCAATTATAGTACTGCATCAATCGTACATCAAAGCAAGTTGATATGAGATGGTGATTCCAATCCATATTTCTACATGCCTGACTATTTAAACCTTTAAAAGTAAATTTCAACATGCTTTCCATGTTTTGACTAATGAAATTAGCAGCAGATTTGTAAACATTATTCCACTTAAAATTGTATTCTATCACCTTGCCAGCAATGTTCATTTTCATTAGTAAACACTCGAACTTCAAAAGTTGCTTCTACATCCAAAATGTGCTACATCCATGCAACCCATTTTCTCAATCATAGAATTGCATCATATTTGCATCAAAACAAGTTGCTATGAAATAGGGTTGTCAATCTAGCTTTATGCATGCCTAAATATCAGCATGATTTCTATAATGCCCCGGTTTTGACCCCGTTGCACTAGATGTATATGATGTATATATATTGTAAATGATCATGGTGTGGAGCTAAAGGCCAAGGCCCCACCGTTGATCGGTAATGCTATGTTTTGGATTTGAATTGTCACCGATGGTATATCGGGGTATGCAGCATATGTTTTGAGTTTATCACCATGTAAATATGCATCTATAATTAAAATGAACACAACCAGCTACGGTCGCAGAAACCAAATCGAAAGGGGCATGATTTCCTAAGGATAAGGGGGGGCGAAATATTTAACCTATGGGGAAGATAGGGAAAAGCCAAATGTCTATGAGAGGACCCATCAAACTGTCAACTACCTTTCTTGTCTTTTTCCCCAATCATTTATTTCTGCCAGAATGTGGTTGAGTTAGTTATTGCATGGAATGGGAAGAGTATGGGCAAAAATTCAAATTGGGCAGAGAACCATTTTTTGAAAAACATGTTCTGACTTCCTTGGCAAGGAAAATGCCCAAAAACGTATGCCATTCTGCCATGCATCCACGTTTTCCATTTTTCCTCACCATTCTCCTTCACGTTGGGGTTTTTGGGAGCAGCTAGAGTTTTTCCTGTGTTTTTCATTCCACGTTTTTGGTTGTTGGCTTCATTTTTCCCATGGATTGGAGGTTGTTTTTGTAGTGTCAGGGATTGGGTTGTCTTCCTCATGTTTTGGGAGCTGCTGGTGCATTTTTCCATTCATGTTTTTGTAGTTTCATGTGTTGTTACCATGGCTGTGAAGGGCCATTCACGTTTTGACTGTCTCAGCGACTATTGGTCTCACGCACAGACTATTTGGGGCATTTTTCCCTGCTGTGAGTTGTGCTCACTGATAAGCTTCAGGACTGTTTTTTCCCCACGTTGTGAGCCGTTTTTGCTGTAACATTTGGGGACTGCTGTAGATGGGTTGAAGTCGTTTTTCCCCTGTTTAATCCGTAATAGCTAAATTGATTACTTGAGTGCAATGGTTGGTCTTCGGACTATGAGAGGAGCAGAGATGTTGGCTTAGATTTGCTTGATAAACCTGGTGGCTGGAAACCACACAGACAGAGCTAGAGGGCAGGCCTTCTTCTCCATCACCCCTGAATAGCACTGGAAGGGAATGCAGGGCCTGAGGGACTGTGTAGCAGAGAAGGTACTGATTCCTTGTGTTGGGTGTGTTTGGGTGTCTTAGAGGTCAGGCTAGTTCTGGTGTAGGTGTCCTTGGCTCTGTAATGAGCTCACCATCTTAGCAATTTGCCTTCTCCATCTCCTTAATAGCTTGATAAACCTAACTGTGTTGGCTTGGCTGTGTTTTGTATATCCCTAGCTATGTGTAAGCCTGCTAGTTCCCTTATTCCTTGGAGAATCATGCCCAGCTCGGGGGTGGCAGCGTCACTGAGAGATTGATGAGTAGGCTGGCCTATGGTTGGGTGGAACGTTGCAGCGACGTAGCTGGTTGCAGATCGAGTTCATCATAAGATAAGTGATCTTGTTTATTTTGCCTCTGCAATCTTAATTTACTCTTAAGGAAATTGATGAACATGTGAATGAATGCTTGTTTAAATGCATGTTGATTCCTCTGTGCAAGGATAAATAATCATAGCTGTGCATAATATACAATTGTAGCTATGTCTGCTAGATAATTGCATCTGTGCCTGATAAATTCTCATATGTGCATAATTAAGCTCAATGCATATGTTTAAGCATTCTGTTTATGTAATTTTTATTCCTGCATACGTTGATGGGCTCTTAGCCTGGTCTGATTAAGCTTGTGTCGCGTCCTCTACGCCGGTCGGAGGCATGGGGACGTGACAATTTCCATATGTTGACTACTAAAATTAGAAGTAGATTGTTTTGGGGAAAATAGGAAAACCACGTTGAGATCACAAAGTAATGTTGAATCAAAACCCACCTAAAAGACAAATCTCCCAATTTTCATTTACATTGCAAATTGTTCATATTGCATGTGCTATAAAAAAAAATCAACTCCTCAAGTCCTAGCTACTTGCTTAGGAAGTCAACAATTTGTTGACTTCAAGTCCTAAATATCAACATGCTTGTCATGTTTTGACTAAAAAAATCAGCAACAACCCCTGTTAAACCACAGGAAACACCTATCCAACTTCCCAAACATGCACAAGACAAAATCTTAAGCAGCAAACATAGGTAGTAAGAAGGCATCGAAACCTAGTTAATAGAACCCCTATCAAAACACGCAATACACTTGTCCAACTACCCGAACACACGCAGGACTGACCCTCAAGCAGTAACAAAGGTAATAATCTTGGTTATTTACTGAAGTTAACAAAACACATGTCCGAACACATGAGACACTTGTCCAACTTCCATTCGCCAATCACCAAGACACGCTTCCAAATGCAATTTGATGGAGCGACTAGGAACCATGTTCCTCTGATTTCAAGTCCATTCTTGTTTATAAATTTCTTCCAAATATGTTGTACGTAGTGAGCACATCTCATATAAGCATGTCAAAACACAAAAGATGTGAGAATTTTCTTATCAATCATATCTAGGAGCTAGAGCAATATTCACACATGAAGTGTTTGACAAAATGTGCAAGCGAATCAACAAAGAGACAGAAAATAGCTAGAATAGCACATGTGAATGGTGCTAATTACTGATCATATTATTATCATACATAATTTAGATGTTATGTTACACATTTATAATACATTGGACAAAAATTTGAGTGGCTTTGGCAGCCAATTTGGAAGGTACAAATGTCATGATGAGATTTGACCTCAACCCCCCTTAGGTGGACCAATGGAGCCACAAATCATCCCAAATAGTCACAAATTGTTGTGTAGATGTGGATGAGGTGACATGGGGTCATCATAACACCTTGAAATGCGTGGATGTAGAAAATAGGTGGGTTAGAGGCCCTAGGTGGCATGAAATGCACCAAATCAGCCCATCATTGAGCAAAATCTGCCTCTAGCACTCCTAGTCAACAAAACTGTCCACATTCAATGAATAGGAGCATACCAAAAATGAGATCACACATGTGGATGACTTATTGATATGGAGCACTCATGTGGGGTTGAATGCACCAATTTAGCTGGTTATTAGTCCAACTAAGCACCCTAAGTCAAAAACCTTAGTGTATTAATGCAAAAATGCAATAAAATTGACTAAGGAGTTAAAATAAGGTACGAAGGATGTATTACATCTCCTACACCCCCCCTTAATCCAGAATTAGTATAATTTAATCTGAAATATTTATTAAGACCTTGGAAACTAAGGCACAATCACCTTTTACATTAATGTTTATTGATACATGTAACTGAGATAAGGAGGGGACAAAACCTCCCCTCAAAAATGGATATGATAGAAATCAAAAAATGTCTTCAGCATGTCCTCTTCTTCACTTGAATGAGCTGAAGGAACAAGTTCTTGGTGATGGACTTGGTGAAGATGTTGTGGATGCCAAGATCATGCATCAATGCATCAAAGTGGTGTAAACAAAGATCATGTGGAGAGGCCCTTTGATGGTCATCATAAGAATTTGCCTTGCTGCAATCATACTCTGATCTAATAGCATAATCATCCATGGAAAATATATCTCTGCAAACTCTTTCCCAAATAACATCAAAATATTCAATGAAATCTGCATTATGTGTAGTTGTTGTATCATGAATAAAACCATGAATCTTTCTCCCAATTCAATGAAGAACCTTCACAACTATGTAACAAAGCTCATGAGGCTCTGAAATATCACAATATATTTCATACACGGCAGAAAATATCAGAGGTATGGTGTCTCCATGAGTGAATGGATCCATAGGAAGAGAAGAGTGAGCGACTAGATCACAATTGCAATTGAGCGAACCTGAAAGATATGGAAACTTGAGATTCGAAACATGGGTGGTGAAGGAAAGTCCAAAAATATGGAACAGAAGTCCCATGAAGACCAATGATATGGCTTTCCAACCAATTAAATACATACAAGACATAACAACAACATATACAAGAGACATAGCATTGGAAACTAGGCAATTTTCTGAATTTCCAACTAGTGAACTTGAGGGTTAATGGGTCTTTTGGTGATTAGATGGTTGGGGAAATACGTAAATGAATGTCATAGGCTATATAAAATCCTTTATATCATTTTTAAGATTCAGAAATGGAAATATCTGAATGGATTTGGAAAGAGATATCAGAAGGCACATCAAAAGCTAGTGAAAAATGACTAGTTTTGGGAGGAAGCTTTGATGAACTGAATAGGAATTTTTTCAAGGAAGGGATGGAGGTTTCAGGTTCTGATATATCATAATGTGAATCATAAATAGAGCTATCAGAAACAAATAAAATAGAATTGGGTTTTACCCATGCACCCAATGCATGCTCAGCCTTACCATTTCCTTCCTTGCGCTCCCATCTTTTTGCAAATTCTGGAAGAGCAATATGGCTCTCCTCAAGGAGATTTGTCATGATGTCCATTTTATTTCTGAGGAAACATTTCTCAATATGTGAACCTCTGCAATAATCACATGTGGGTCTTTATCTTTTGTTTCTCTTCCTCCTGGATCTCGAGCTCCCATCAGTAGAACTAGAGCTTTTTGAGCTTGATTCCTTCTTCTCTTTCTCCCTTTGCTTCAAATCTCTCTTCTTTTGTTAGTTTTTCAACATTTAAGCTAGAATTATGATAAGATCTTTTCACTGAGAGAATAACAAGCACAGCAATCACATAAGCACATCACAAGAGACAAGAGACACAAAGATTTTAGGAGGGGAAACCATAAATGGAGAAAACCCCTCAACTTCCTCTAAGATAGTATCACCACAAGATGTGATCCCAAAACAGTAAGATGACCTCCCTTCACAACAGCAGCCTTCTGTCTTCTGTCAAGCCCAAGAACTTCCTTCTCCAAAAGTGCGCCACACTTGAGAGAGCAAGATAGCTAAGTCACAAGTGATAAATAGAGAGACTCACACTCTCTATTTATATTCTTCCGTTGACTTGAAGTGCACTCAACCTAATAATTACTACTCGAGCCTACACCTTAATTAGTGTATAATAACCCAAGTGCCCCTAAATAGTGGGGACTTACCCAATGACTTGATATGACTTGTTTACATTATAATCCTTCTGATCGGAACATCGGGGCATGACCACATGACTCAAATACATAATAGAAACATCCCGGAATAAACATCGGGTTAAAATATATGAAATATATAGAAGAATACATTCCGAAGTTACATATACATCAACACTCCCTCTTAACTAGGAAGGTATTCTTTCGACACAATTTTCAGCACTGGTCTTCTTCTCTGTATCACTGGATCATGTTTGTCTTCGAGTCATCTCTGTCATCAAGTCATCTTCGTTTTCAAGTCATCTGGATCTGGATCATCTCTCGATCTGGATCATCATAGGACATCATCACAGGATCTAGATCATCACTCGATCTAGATCATCATCACTGGACTGGATCTGGATCATCACTCGATCTGGATCATCTCTCTGGACAAGATCTGGATCATCACTCGATCTGGATCTGGATCATCACTCGATCTGGATCATCATTGCTGGATCTCTCAGATTCATCATAACTGGATCTGGATCATAGCTCGATCTGGATCTCCACTGGTCATCATCAAGTGTGTACTATCTCGTCATAGGAAGTTCTACAGAGCCAGCCCTATTTCATGCTGGATGTAGGCCCACCACCTGCAGGTCTTCATCATCACTGGCCATACTGGAGAATCCTCAGGACTTATTACGTGCGTCACAAAACCTCGAAAGAGCATCCCAGGACTGATTACGGGCACACAACCCAACCTATAGGATCTCCCAGGGCTGATTACATGTGACCTCACCAAAAAACCTCGCAAGAGAATCCCAGGACTGATTACGGGCACACAGCCCAACCTATAGGATCTCCTAGGGCTGATTACATGTGGCCTCACCACAAAACCTCGCAAGAGCATCCCAGGACTGATTATGGGCACACAGCCCAACCTATAGGATCTCCCAGCGCTGATTACATGTGGTCATGGAAAAACCTCGCAAGAGCATCCCAGGACTGATTACGGGCACACAGGCCAACCTATAGGATCTCCCAGGGCTGATTACATGCCATCCCAGAGAAAAATCTCGAAAGAGCATTTGCCAGATGTCCCAGGGCACCGAATTACATGCCATAGGCAAAACCTCGAAAGACCATCTGCAAATCTCCCAGTACTGATTACATGCTCATTTGCACAACCTGACTGAGTGTTCCTGGTAACTGACCAGGTGCCTCCATTCCTAGAATGGCAGTTGCCCTTACATCTGTCCTA
>LPNX010168034.1:215304-298262 GCA_001517045.1 Pseudotsuga menziesii
TACATCAACATCTTTCTCTAGGATTGATTTGATACACCAGCTGCAAGGGATTGATACTTGGATTTAATTATGATACCCATTTGTATGAGCTTGTCCTGCTCCTGAGTCAAAGACTCCATGAAATATGCTAGCCCGGGTAGCTTCCAATTTCTAGTTGTAAGTTTGCTAGAGTGAAATGTCAAAACATATACATAATAATCCCGCCCCAACTTAGAAAGGATGGACAAGATAACATGATCATATTTATTCTCTATGCCAAATTTTTTTAGCTAACGTACTAGTGCTTTAAACTTGGTGAAGAATTCTTCAATGGTCTCGTAATGAGCTGGGCTCAGTGAGATTAGCTCATTCTCAAGATGATGGGCTCTCATTTCATCTGTCTTCCTGAATAGTGAGTCAAACTTGACCCAAACTTCATTCAATGTACCAAGAATTTCTATGTTGAAGAGAATTTCTCTTGAAGTTTCGAGGCAAATTATACCGAAGGCCTCATCAAGCCTATTAAAATACTTAGCTTTCTCCACAACAGAATTTGGCTCGTTCTCAGTTCCCATGGTGACTTAGTAGAGGCCCTTGGACCTCAACTGGATGACCATATCGACCCTCTACTCAAAATAATTTAATGGATTAAGTAGAGATCAATTTTTTTCCATCCTTCTTGAGCAACCTGTGACAAAAAAATGTTGTTAAACCTGCAAGGAAAACACTCAAGTTTTCTGGAAATATGCCCTAAACAGCAACTCAAACCTCACAAGATTTGTTTGCAGCTACAAATAGCTCCAATACCATTTGATATTTTTCTTCTAAATTAGATATAAAAGCTAGAAAAATATTCACACATGAAGTGTTTGACAAAATGTGCAAGAGAATCAATAAAGAGACAGAAAATAGCTAGAATAGCACATGTGAATGGTGATAATTACTGATAATATTATTATCATACATCATTTATATGTTATGTTACACATTTATAATAAATTGGAAAAAATTTGAGTGGCTCTGGAAGCCAATTTGGAAGGCACAAATGTCATGATGAAATTTGACCTCAATCCCCCTTAGGTGGACCAATGGAGCCACAAATCAGCCCAAATAGTCACAAATTGTTGTGTGTACATGGATGAGGTGACATGGGGTCATTATAACACCTTGACATGTGTGGGTGTGGAAAAATAGGTGGGTTAGAGGCCCTAGGCGGCATGAAATGCACCAAATTAGCCCAAAATTGGGGAAAATCTACCTCTAGCACTCCTAGTCAACAAAAATTTCCACATTCAATGAATGGGAGCACACCATCAATGGTGAGGGTACACATGTCGATGGTTGACTAAGCTGGAGCACCCATGTGGGTGTGAATGCACCAATTTAGCTGGTTATTGGTTCAACTAAGCACCCTAAGTCAAAAACTTTAGTGTATTAATGCAAAAATGCAATAAAATTGACCGAGTTAAAATAACATACTAAGGATGTATTACTACTCCTATAGAAGACATCTACCATAAAATATATTTGTTTTCTTTCCATTCCAATTATGTGTAAGACAAGCCTTAAAGCATATAAAATTGAAAATCACTTGGGTTGTGTTGAGGCCTGGAAATTCGCAGGCAACAACAGCAAGGGATTCTCCCCAGTCAATGTTCCCAACTAGCCCATGACTGTTTGGTGTAGGGAATCCATCCGATTTGCGGTCCGGCTACCGTAGGTCAGTAACAAAAACAAAGGTTTTACCGGTTGCGGCCCGATCCACCACGTATTTTTGTATTTTTGACTTAATGTATGAGATGAAAGTGCCTAATTAACAATGCAGGGTGATAAGGATGCAAGGAGCAGTCACAACATGATGCGCAGGTTCTTACCTCTCGTCTTAGAACTTCCAAGCATCTAAATCACATATGCAGGAATAAAGTAAACTATCTATCTATCTATCTATCTATCTATCTATCTATCTATCCCCGGGGAGCCAAATTGTAACTTATTTATGAGTAATGTGTATTGTGCACACATTATAAAGAGAAACGACAGGTAGCTGATGTTTCTTCCTACAACAAATGAACGATTAACGATATTTCAACAATCAGATAGCCAATTGTTTTATGAACAACATACATTACTCATGGTGGTAATTCCACAAAAATAAACCAGAAATCATTTAAACAAGAACATAGGTTCTAAGAGTTAGAACGATCTCACAGTTAATGGACAAAAATCTAGAAAAACAAAATAATTCATCTTTTCGCCATCCATAGCATAACATTTGAAAGTCCCACTAATCTTTCTCCAACAGGCAAACAATATTTCTTTATTGCAAAGAGAAATAATTCTTCTTATAATATCGCTTTTCATGTCTAACTAGGAAAAAGCCCCTTCTCCCTTCTAAGCCTTCTACATTTATACCAAAGGGTGAGACTGTTGGGTTGCCCAAAGTACCCTTTGGGCTTCCCAACTCTTCATCTCCCAACGTTTTACTTTTCTCAAATGTTTTTTACAAAATCTTTACAAATTACAAAATGACCAATCCTTCACAAGGAGGGTCCCACTTGGGTGTCCAAAAACTTCTTCCACACCAAAGCTTCAGAGGTGATGCCTTCAAAGGCACAAGGTTCCAGAAACTGAATGTTGATCTCAAAATTCGCAGCCTGGTTCTTTATAGCCTCAATCCTGGCTGTGCTCAACCGAAGTTGATCCTCCAAAAGCTGCACACTAATGGCTGAATGATCTACTTCACTCCTTAAGATCTGATCATCCGGGGCTTTAATATGTTGTTCCTTCACTTCCTCCTCTTGATATCTTTTCTGCAACAGCTCCACAAATGAGTTGTGGTCTGGGAAAACATCAAGCCTCTGCTCGGCCTCTATTTGGAACCGGTTGTAGGTAATAAGGAGCCTTCTGAAAAACTCTGTGCATGCTCCTTTCATCTTTTTAATGGCTTTTTTGAAATCCTCTGTGGTATTTATAGAAAATTCTAGTAAGTCATAATCCCGCTTGAGGGCCTGTTGATCCTTTGATGGCCGTTCTGCTGGAGTTTCTTCATTGTTTTCCAGCCTTTCCATTCTTGCAGTCAGGACATCAAGGACGTCCTGAGATCTATCAATGAAATAAGAGGAGGTCCCCAGGATTTCCTCCAATTGGCCATCTACCTGCATCACTTTGCACCTCTCTTCTTCTATAGCAATATGTAGCTGCATCATCTTGGCCTTTTGCGCCAGCACATGCTCCTTAAAAGGCTAGAGACTAACCTGCTACTCTTTTGCTTCCTCCAGAGCGGTTGTTAGAGAAGTGACCTGCTCTTGCAGTTTCTTTTCCTGTTCTTGGGCATGCATCTCGATAGCCTCCAAGATGATCTTTTGCTGCTCTAAATCTTCTACCTTTATCAGTAGCTATTTATTTTCCATTTTTAGCTCTTGATATTCTTTCTTCACTCTCTCTAGGCATTCTTATGCAGTTTCACTAGCTTGTTTCTCTGCTTGGAGGAGCTGCAGTTCATTCTTTGAAGACTTCATCTCTTCTTTCATGTCCTCATACTTTCTCTTCAGCCTATTGTTTTCCTCTCTCTCTTTTCTCAAGGTGTCTTTCAATTGAGCAGAGGATTTCTTGGATAGCTCCAAGTCTATCATAATCTTGTCCACATTATCCTCTGAAGCTTGGATTAATGCAACTCCTGCTCTAATGGTGAATATTGGATCTCGGTCTGTTCCCAACACAATGGGTGTATCCGTTATCATTTTACCAGGTAGACCTCTTGTTTCAACCTTCCTTTCTATTCTCTTCACTATCCTCTTTGTTGCCTTGTCATAGAAAATAGTGTTAAAATCAGGTATTTCTTCACCCACCTTCTGTACAAAAGGGACCATTTTGAGTGTGGGGACCATGGGTGTGCTGAAAACGGGTACTTCTGGGTCTTGTACATTGGGGTTTTCAATGTTTTGGGTTTGACTATCAGCAGTGTCAGAGGCTGACTGTTCTGTTTGTATCTATGTCAGCTTTAGCCTCTCTACTTCTTGCTTCTGTAGCTCCTCGTCGAGATTCTTTTTCTTTTATTCTTCTTCTTTCCTTGCATCTTCCTTTGCCTTTCTAGCTGCTTCTTGCACAGCTTTTCTTTTCTCTTCCTCTTCTGTGTGCATCCACCCTGCAGCTTCTCGTGCCAACCTCTGCACTTCCTCATTTCTTCTCCTGGCTTCTTCCTTAGCTTTTTCTTGCTCATCGCCCTTGCCACCTTTGGTGATTATCTTCTCCTTGAGCCTTCTTCTCAATGATTGTAAATTTGAGCATATAGATCTGTAGACAAAAGCAAAACTCACAAAGAAGATCTCACAATTTACTCAGCAATTGAAGAATGAAACAGTGCAAAAGGCTTGCAGCTGTGAATGCTTTCATTAATCAAAAAAGTAATTCAGATAATAATTGCAATGATGTAAAATGGCTTTAATAGCCACAAGCAATTCGAATCCACATGAGGAAGTTCGAATTGATGACTCTACTTGACTGTAGGTAACCAAGACATTGTCTAAATCACTATTGGAGGACCCAGTAGTTAACTGTCCTTGTCTAAATCATAACCGGAGTTCTAAAAACACAACCAAGTGTTACATTTAGTATTAAATAATGGTTAACTGACTGTGGTAGGTGAGAAAAGCACCCCACATGTGTGCAATTAATTAAACCATTATTTAACTGAATGTAGAGGGCTAGAACTGAATGTAACTGACTCCTAGACCCAGTAGTTAACTGTTCTTATCTAAATCATAACCGGAGTTCTAAAAACACAACCAAGTGTTACATTTAGTATTAAATAATGGTTAACTGACTGTGGTAGGTGAGAAAAGTGCCCCACATGTGTGCAATTAATTAAACCATTATTTAACTGAATGTAGAGGGCTAGAACTGAATGTAACTAACTCCTAACTTGGCTTGACTAGTCATTAATGGAAGTGAACTGACCTTGGTTGGTTTCGGCACTTCCAGTTGCTTCCTAAATTGTAGGGATTGATCTAGGAGACTCCTAAACTTATGCAATCAAGTGTAATAAGAGGCAGTGAGCCTTAATTAGTGTTACCCACACTTAGGTAACTGAAACATGTGCCCCAATTAGGTCAAGTTTAACCAATGGTGCTAATGACTATAAATAGACTAAATGGACTCCCGATTTAGACATATGAACAAATTTGGACAAGGGAGGATTAATAATCCTAACAATGAGGTCATGTTCAAGGCACTTTGGAAGACTAATTCTTCTCTATCCCAATGGTGGGTATACTCAAAATGTACGTTGTTTTCTTTACAATGTTCAGCTACTTTACCGCGGGAGTCATTTCTATGGAAAGGCATCTCGCCAAAATGAAACCTTTCCAACTCTTCTACAAATTCATCAACTTTATTCACCCTAGTGAACTTGTAACATCCTAATTTAAAGGGAAAAGGAGGATAGGCAACCTTCTTATTCTCAAACAAGAAGCTCCCTATGCCATCCAAGAAGACTTGCCTAACAGCCTCCTTGTGGATGATGTAGTCAGTAGTGTATTTGGGCAGCAAGGAGGGTGCTCTTGAACCTCCAAAAATCCTGAAGTAAAGGCCATCCTCAGTCATATAGTAGTCTACATATTCATCCATCATTTCCAGTGCCTCTTCTGACATGCAGTTTCCTTCCTTCAGAAAAATAAGGCTGTACAATGGAAGGATGATGTGTTCACATACTTCCTGATAATTTCCGTGGTACTTGTGTGCCCATAATGGCTTATATGCAGAATACATCGACATCCTCTCTCTATCCCAGATGCACCTCAGCCCAGGGAAAGGTTGATTGCATAAAATACAATCGACAAGTATGGAACTCATGTAGAACTCAGACTTCTTTTGGGACTCACCTCCCAAAGCAGAGGCCATGCAAGCTGAAAGACTATTTGAGACAAGGCTGGCCCAGTTGAAAATGGTCCCCTGGGTTGCAACATAAAAAATGATGGGTATCCATTCCAGTTTGAAGAACCTGCCATGAGCTCTTCCAAAAATCTAGTTAAGCATTAAAGTTGTGAACCTGTATGGGGCCCTTAAGCTTGTTGTATCATACTCTCCGGTGGCCATAGTTTTGAAATCCTTTCCTGCTAGAAGAATTCTTTTAAGGGTTTCTACAAGGTCCATTCTGATGTTATTCAACCAGTCATCAGAAAAAAATACTTGGGCTTCTGGCAGGTGGTAGGCCAGGGCTACATATCTGGGGCTAGAAGCAGCATAACCCTGTTTGTCTATGTTTTCTAGGATCACCGTGGTTACATCTGCCCAGGGCAGAATCCAACCAATTACTTCAAAGCATGGGAAAAGCTCTGGTCTGGTTGCAATATTCATCAGCAAAGATCTCTCGATATTGGCATATATGCCCTCTTCTTCCAAGCCCATATCCGGCACCTCTCGGTGTGTGATCAGCCTGTAAAACTCTCCCCATTGGTACTCAGGCTCCACACCAGATATACACTTGGTGTCTTCGTATATGTATTATGTTTTGGTAATGACTTCCACTTCGGGTTCCTACTCGACAACAGGGGCCTTCTTCTTTTGCCTTTTTGACATTGTGAGCTCGAAATCTTCATGCCACATATAACATTGTAAACATTAAGCCATTCCCAGCTAATTTGCAAACATTTACATAACAATGTGCATCGTTTCACTCCTTATTTTTGTATCATGACAGTAATTAGTTAAATGAAGAAAATATGTGCATGCATATAAATAGAATTGGCTTAACTAATAGAATTCTAGTGAGAAAATGAAACTACATTAAAATAAAGAAACTTTGGGCTCGTTGTGGGTGCCACAACCATCCGGCTGCGCGGGAATGACAATGGCACCATGCAGGATTTCGACGGTGCATAGCTTCTAACAAAACACTACCCTAGAAGTCTATGATCAATCAAACTACATGTAGTAATACATCCCCCTCCACATCCTGGGTTCAAAACTGGCTGCGAACAGGTCGCACGAAACAATCATGGCGAAATACGGCTGGTGTTTTAAAGGATGCGGGTAGCGCAAAAATGGGACAAACAGTCCAAGCCCCACAGGGAAAGGCCATAGAAAACCTATTCCTACCCACAACATCATCACACAGGGTGGATTGGTGCAGATAGCTTAACGGCCGTCTGCACCAAACCCCCTTACACTAAGCGCAGTGTCGCATAACAAACGACGGTGGGGAAAACTACTGCATGGGTCAAAATGAACCCCCCAGACAGTAATGACATAACAATCCTCAATATATAGGTGCAATTATGGGGTGAAGTAAAGAAAATGGCGGCAACAAGAACCTAACCGAGCGAAAACCTCATCAAATGCTCAACGGAATGGGGAAATGCAATAGAAGCCTACCTGGCACTGCTGCGTAATCGATGGGAAGAAATGCAGTCAAGCTTCCCCAGATGTGCCACCTGGACGCGGGTACACTGACAGCGGGGTCTGAACGAGCTCGAGCAGATGACAGCGCACGATAATGACAAAGCACGACAGTTGAAAAAACAATAGAATAATCCAACGTGCCCCGACCCTTATATATATATGGTCAACATGCACAGAGGGTAAAATATCGAATGGCGGAGAGCTTTGGATTGGAGGTCGAAAGTATATTTCTTTCCGCAATGACGAATGGCCAAATCGCTAAGCCCTCAGTGGATACATACACAGCGGAACCTCAGAAGACTAATCATCAGGTCAATAGTGGAAACGAGAGTCGCAATGGTGGAGCCGTGAAGGATAAATCAATCTGTAATGGGTAAATTCTGAGATGGAAGAAAAATGACTAACACATCGGCAAGGTTAGTGCTTCTTTCATCTGCAACGGTGGAACCGTAAAGGATATCACCGTCCGCAACGTCGGGGTTTTAAAACAACTTAGCCAACCAGGGAAGATAAAGCTTTCCGCAGCTGCAACGGCGGAAGCCCACGACTTACAAGATCGACGAAAATAACAAAGAGGGAGTCGAAAGCCAAAACAGTAATCGAAAAAGTTAACAATTTGCCATCCGCAACTGCGGAGGAAGAAGTAATAAAAGTTTTGATGCAAAACCAAAAGGCAGCCGATGTGAAAACCAACGTATCAAAAATAAAGTCGAAGTCAAGACTTGTTATTTCTCTGCAACGGTGGGAGCACCAACCAAATAAACTTTCAATTCAAGAGTGCTAAAAACGCATTTAAAAGCAATGATAAAGTTTGATCAAACACTGAATTGTTTCAAGCGTTAGAGGAAAAATCATAAGCATTAGAAAATCATTCTGAGAAATCATTATTAGATCAACTCAAAGAAGAAAATCAAACTAATCTAAGCACAGGAGGGTCCCGAAATTTTTTGGAATTTTGGGAAAATGTTGCAGCTGCAACAATTGGCGACTACTTGGTGAACCCCAGATTTCTGAATTAACTCCTTCCCAGTTCAAGAATGTCTGGAAAAAAGCTGAAATCTTCTAGATTTTTGTATTCCTAAGTTGGCCAACCAATGCATTTAAATCATTTACAAGAAGTCCATTCATTAGGAAATGGTAACATCAGAAATATTGCAAGTCTGAATAACTCTTTTGAGGCCTAACAAGTTAGATTTATTTTACCTATCCTTAGGTAGTTTCTAGCTTGGACACCACATGATTGTAACATGTAGTAAACATCATTATCCCTTTGTTCCTCATTCGCATGCCAATTTCACTTTTGTGCCGTTTGAACTTTAGCTCTTTTGAGCCCTCCCTCTACCTTTATTTCTGAATTTTATTTAGGCTCCTCTATCCATAGTGTCCTTTTGTGTGAGAGAAGAATTGGCTTTTCATCTCACGGACGGAGAGGAATTTTTTGGAAATTTTGGGATTCATACTTTTGATACTTTTCTTTGATATGTATTGTTTCTTTAGGAGTTTTGACTCTTGATAGCTTTTACCTTTTCTGAAATCATGGCATGGGATCATTTATATATGATATACCATTTACCCTGCTTCCTTTCCGTGGGTCGTTTGCTGTCACCCCTTTGGACATTTAAGATGTGAAATGGACGAAGCCTCGAAATAGTATTCCAGACCTCTTTTACTTCTGAGTTATTTACAGGGGTTAAGTAAGACTTCAATGAATGCACTGCCAGTTAGGAACACTGCTACTAGAAGAAATTTTATATTTCAAAAGCACACTCTTTTACTCAAAATTTCAGTTAACCAAGAACCCTGATGTTTCCATTACAACCAAAAGTTTGCCTCTTTATTCAAAACCAAAGGAACTACTAACCAAGCAGTAAAAATAAAAGAAAACAACATCAAAGCAATAAACCAAAATAAAATAGCATCAAAGCAATAAACAAAGAAAATAACATCACAGCATTAAAGAAAAACAAATCAATTTATTTATGTACAAAAAGAAAAGAAAATGTGGGCCCGCCCTTAAAAATATTTAGTCCAATCGAGTTAAAGGGCTAGGCTGCAGCACAGGCTGAAAATCTATCCATGGTCTAGCTGTGCTATTTTTGAAATTGAACACATGTCTACTATCCTACAGTCATCCCTTTCAGCCTGAGGAAGTTGAAGGAGATCAGGCTAAATGTCAATTCTAGAACCGACCTTTCTTGAGGTATGAGGTTTTAGCTTAAGCTCGATCAGATAATTTCCTAGGACAGAATCAACAGATTCATTACCTTCTCCTAGCTTAGTGATAGTATGCTTCATGTAAGGTTCTCTCAAAATTTTAATCTGATTTGGGGTACCCTTGAGAGGTAACAATAAATGAGACCAATCCGAAGCAAAATAACCTTTCAACCTAGCAAATCAATATCGGTTGAGAATAAGCCCATATCCACCCGGTATGTCATCCATCGTAATGTCAATAAATTGACAGATCTTGTTATTTGTAGAAAAGCGAATGAGGACATTTTTCATCTCTCCTCCTACTTTGACACCTGTGCTATCTAATTGCTTTACTTCCCAAGGTGTGGACTCTGGCTGTCCATTAATCTTTTTGCAAACCTCCAGTGGCATAACATTCACCGTTGATCCAGAATCTACCAAGCAATTATGCACATTGTGATTCAACATTTCTCTAAGGGTCAAAAGAAAAGGCGGGGTGTCAGCTTTTTCTTCCCAACCTGGTTCTATGTCTTCTTCTCCTGGTTGGTTTTGAGTGGGTATATCCTTTTTAAGCTCTTCAGTTTCTTTAGTGCTTCCCTCATTAACACCTACCTGTTCTTCTGCAGGTTTGACATGCTCAATGATAAACTCAGCCTCCTGGTTGAGAGTAGTGGCTTCAAGTGTTTTATCTGTAACCTTCACATCGACCTGTCTTTTGACATTCTCCTGCAATTTTTTAATCTTCGAAATTATTGTATTGTCCTTAATTGTTAGTTCCGTATCTTTTGTTGTTGTAGGTGTGTATTCAGACTTGAGAGCATTCTCTTCTGTGTTGAATAGTGAGACACCATTCCATAAGAACATGGTATCATTATCTTGTTTCTCTATGGTCTGGTTTTTCTCTTCTTCTTCATCACGGTCTTCAGTCAATTTAGAGTCCAGCGGCTTATTCATCACCAATGTCATTGAATTTAACCATTGAGGACACTTCTTTTTAGAATGAGGTTGTTGGTGAAAAGTGCAGAAATTATCCCCCCTACCTCTGTTATGTTCATTGCTGCTAAATTTGGTGGAGGGGTTTTCAATTGGATGTGATCCTCTCTTTTTTGGTAGTAGGGTTTGTAAGTTTTCTGAACTTCCCTTTCTCTCTCCAGATCTATTATTCGGTTGGATAGTTTCTGAATCATTTTCAGTATTCCCTCAAAATCATGTGATTTCTCTTCTTTAGGTTTAGATAGCAATAGGGTTCTTCTCCTGATGGTTTTCTCCTCAGGGTGCTTGGGATAGTCTTCTATACTTTCCTTTTCAGTCTCTACCCTTTTTGCTTCTTCGTAAGTTTCTACCAATGTAGGTTTGACTTTCATCTTGGAAAACATGGTCAGCTCAGGTCCTAAGGCTAAGGTATAATATTCATATAAGACTTTGTCTGAGGGTCTGTCATTTTCAGAAAAGTTCTTTAGGTATGTTGAAAATCTTTGAGTAAAATGATGCACCTTCTCATTCTTCTCTTTTTTAACAAACCAAGACCTTTCATCAATGATGCGTATGTCTTTTGAGCTGTGTACTTCCTTCTGAACATTCTTTCGAAAGTGTCCCAATCAGGAATAGAGTTTGCAAGCAAACCAAAATACCAAGATGATGCTGCTCCTTTCAGGGTGTGTGGGAACAATCTACAGACCACATCTTCATACTCCCCAGCCCTTAGCCCTTCAATTTCTAAATAGAAACTTTGCAAATGGTCATCTATAGCAATCCTTTCCTCGGGGTCAAACTTAGGTAGTAGCTTGTCAAAAGCTTGCGGTAGGCTATGAAAAGGAGGTGTTACGTTCAGAGGTGATCTAGCTCTCCAAGTCGGCAATGGGTTGGGCTGATTCACAATCACACCAGCCATGAGCACAGGTATAAGAACAAGATTCTGAGCAAAGATCAATGTAAGATGAAACCAGGTTTACTTGCTCCAATGGTAGAACAAACCGGTAAGTCTACTTTGGTCAGGTTAAAAGCTTCCAGATATCTGTTGGTGGGGTAATCTTGGAAAAATAAGTTTCCATGGCCAGCCATGCATTGGCGGCCCTCCTTCTAGCGCCAGTATTATTGTGGCCTAGAAATTCACAGGAAACAATAGCAAGGGATTCTCCCCAGTCGACATTCCCAACTAGCCCGTGACTGTTTGGTGTAGGGAATCTGTCCAGTTTGCGGTCCGGATACCATAGGTCAAGTAACAAAAACAAAGGTTTTACTGGTTGCGGCCCGGTCCACCGTGTATTTTTGTATTTTTGACTTAATGTATGAGATGCAAGTGCCTAATTAACAATGCAACGTGATAAGGATGCAAGGAGCAGTCACAATGTGATGCGTAGGTTCTTACCTCTCGTCTTACAACTCCCAAGCATCTAAATCACATATGCAGGAATAAAGTAAACTAAATATCTATCTATCTATCTATCTATCTATCCCCGGGAAGCCAAATTGAACTTATTTATGAGTAATGTGTATTGTGCACACATTATAAAGAGAAACAACAGGTAGCTGATGTTTCTTCCTACAACACATGAACGATTAATGATATTTCAACAATCAAATATCCAATTGTTTTATGAACAACATACATTACTCATGGTGGTAATTCCACAAAAATAAACCAGAAATCATTTAAATAAGAACATAGGTTCTAAGAGTTAGAATGATCTCACGGTTAATGGACAAAAATCTAGAAAAGCAAAATAGTTCATCTTTTCGCCATCCACAACATAACATTTGAAAGTCCCACCAATCTTTCTCCAATAGGCAAACAATATTTCTTTATTGCAAAGAGAAATAGTTCTTACAATATTGCTTTTCATGTCTAACTGGGAAAAAGCCCCTTCTCCCTTCTAAGCCTTCTACATTTATACCAAAGGGTGAGACTGTTGGGCTGCCCAAAGTACCCTTTGGGCTTCCCAACTCTTCGTCTCCCAACGTTTTACTTTTCTCAAATGTTTTTTACAAAATTGTTACAAATTACAAAATGACCAATCCTTCATGAGGAGGATCCCACTTGGGTGTCCAAAAACTTCTTCCATGCCAAAGCTTCAAAGGCGATGCCTTCAAAGGCACAAGGTTCCAGAAACTGAATCTTGATCTCAAACTTCGCAGCCTGGTTCTTTATAGCCTCAATCCTGGCTATGCTCAACCAAAGCTGATCCTCCAAAAGCTACACACTGATGGCTGAATGATCTACTTCACTCCTTAAGATCTGATCATCCAGGGCTTTAATATGTTGTACCGTCACTTCCTCCTCTTGATAGCTTTTCTACAACAGCTCCACAAATGAGTTGTGGTCCGGGAAAACATCAAGCCTCTGCTCGGCTTCTATTTGGCACCAGTTGTAGGTAATAAGGATCCTTCTGAAAAACTCTGTGCATGCTCCTTTCATCTTTTTAATGGATTTTTTGAAATCCTCTGCGGTATTTATAGCAAATTCTAGTAAGTCATAATCCCTTTTGAGGGCCTGTTGATCCTTTGATGGCAGTTCTGCTGGAGTTTCTTCATTTTTTTCCAACCTTTCTATTCTTGCAGTTAGGACGTCAAGGACGTCCTGAGATCTATCAACGAAATAAGAGGAGGTCTCCAGGATTTCCTCCAATTGGCCATCTACCTGCAGCACTTTGCACCTCTCTTCTTCTATAGCAATCTGTAGCTGCATCATCTTGGCCTTTTGCACCAGCGCATGATCCTTAAAAGGCTAGAGGCTAACCTGTTTCTCTTTTGCTTCCTCCAGAGCGGTTGTTAGAGAAGTGACCTGCTCTTGCAGTTTATTTTCCTGTTCTTAGGCGTGCATCTCACTGGCCTCCAAGATGATCTTTTGCTGCTCTAAATCTTCTACCTTTATCAGCAACTGTTCCTTTTCCATCTTTAGCTCTTGATATTCTTTCTGCACTTTCTCAAGGCATTCTTGTGCAGTTTCACTAGCTTGTTTCTCTGCTTGGAGGAGCTGCAGTTCATTCTTTGAAGACTTCATCTCTTCTTTCATGTCCTTATACTTTCTCTTCAGCCTATTGGTTTCCTCTCTCTCTTTTCTCAAGGTGTCTTTCAATTGAGCAGAGGATTTCTTGGATAGCTCCAAGTCTATCATAATCTTGTCCACATTATCCTGTGAAGCTTGGATTAATGCAGCTCCTGCTCTGATGGTGAATCTTGGATCTTGGTCTGTTCCCAACACAACGGGTGTATCCGCTATCATTTTACCAGGAAGACCTCCTATTTCAACCTTCCTTTTTGTTCTCTTCACTATCCTCTGTGTTGCCTTGTCATAGAAAATAGTGTTAAAATCAGGTATTTCTTCACCCACCTTCTGTACAAAAGGGACCAGCTTGAGTGTGGGGACCATGGGTGTGCTAGCATCGGGTACTTGTGGGTCCTGTACTTCGGGGTTGTCAATGTTCTGGGTTTGAGTATCAGCAGTGTCAGAGGCTAACTGTTCTGTCTATGTCTGTGTCAACTTTATCCTCTCTGCTTCTTGCTTCTGTAGCTCCTCATTGAGCTTCTATTTCTTTTCTTCTTCTTCTTTCCTTGCATCTTCCTCTACCTTTCTAGCTGCTTCTTGTTCAGATTTTCTTTTCTCTTCCTCTTCTGTGTGCAACCACCCTACAGCTTCTCTTTCCAACCTCTGTGCTTCCTCATTTCTTCTCCCAGCTTCTTCCTCAGCTTTTGCTTGCTCATCGCCCTTCCCACCTTTGGTGATTATCTTCTTCTTGAACCGTCTCCTCAATGTTGTCATGTTCAAGGCACTTCGGAAGACTGATTCTTCTCTATCCCAATGGTGGGTATACTCAAAATGTACGTTGTTTTCTTTACAATGTTCAGCTACTTTACCACGGGAGTCATTTCTATGGAAAGGCATCTCGCCAAAATGAAACCTTTCCAACTCTTCTACAAATTCACCAGCTTTCTTCACCCTAGTGAACCTGTAACTTCCTAACTTGAATGGTAAAGGAGGATAGGCAGCCTTCTTATGGTCAAACAAGAAGCTCCCTATGCCATCCAAGAAGACTTGCCTAACAGCCTCCTTGTGGATGATGTAGTCAGTAGCATATTTGGGCAGTAGGGAGGGTGCTCTTGAACCTCCAAACATCCTGAAGTAAAGGCCATCCTCAGTTAGATAGTAGTCTGCATATTCTTCCATCATTTGCAGTGCCTCTTCTGACATGCAGTTTCCTTCCTTCAGAAAAATAAGGCTGTACAATGGCAGAATGAAGTGTTCACATACTTCTGGATAATGGCTATGGTACTTGTGTGCCCACAGTGGCTTATATGCAGAATACATCGGCATCCTCTCTCTGTCCCATATGCACCTCATCCCAGGGAAAGGTTGATTGCATAAAATACAATCGATAAGTATGGAACTCTTGTAGAACTCAGACTTCTTTTGGGACTTGCCTCCCAAAGCTGAGGCCATGCAAGCCAAAAGACTGTTTGAGACAAGGCTAGCCCAGTTGAAAATGGTCCCATGGGTTGCAACATAAAAAATTATGGGTATCCATTCTAGTTTGAAGAACCTGCTATGAGCTCTTCCAAAAATACGGTTAAGCATTAAAGCTATGAACCTATATGGGGCCCTTAAGATTGCTGTATGATACTCTCCGGTGGCCGTGGTTCTGAAATGATTTCCTGATAGTAGCATTATTTTAAGGGTTTCTACAAGGTCCATTCTAATGTTATTCAACCAGTCATTTGACAAAAATACTTGGGCTTCTGGTAGGTGATAGGCCAGGGCTACATATCCGGGGTTATAAGTAGCATAACCCTGTTTGTCTACATTTTCTAGGATCACTGTGGTTACATCTGCCCGGGGCAGAATCCAACCAATTACTTCAGAGCATGGGAAAAGCTCTGGTCTGGTGGAAATCTTCATCAGCGAAGATCTCTCGATATTGGCATATATGCCCTCTTCTTCAAGGCCCATATCCGGCACCTCTCGGCGTGTGATCAACCTATAAATCTCTCCCCATTAGTACTCGGGCTCCACACCAGATATACACTTGATGTCTTCGTATATGTATTCTATTTTAGTAATGACTTCCACTTTGGGTTCCTCCTCAACCACAGGGGCCTTCTTCTTTTTCCTTTTTGACATTGTGAGTTCGAAATCTTCCTACCACATATAACATTGTAAACCTTAAGCCATTCCCGACTAAATTGCAAACATTTACATAAAAATGTGCATCGTTTCACTCCTTCTTTGTGTATCATGATAGTAATTAGTTAAATGAAGAAAATATGTGCATGCATATAAACAGAATTGGATTAACTAACAGAATTTTGGTGAGAAAACGAAACTACATTAAAATAAAGTAACTTTGGGCTCGTTGTGGGTGCCACAACCATCGGGCTGCGCAGGAATGACAGTGGCACTATGCAATATTTTGACGGTGCATAGCTTCTAAAAAAAAACTACCCCAAAAGTCTATGATCAATCAAACTACATGCAGTAATACATCCCCCTCCACATCCTGGGTTCGAAACCGGCTGCGAACCGGTCGCGCGGAACAATCATGGCGAAATACGGTTGGGGTTTTAAAGGATGCGGGTAGCACAAAAACGGGACAAACAGTCCAAGCCCCACAAGGAAATGCCACAGCAAACCTATTCCTACCCACAACATCATCACATAGGGTGGATTGGTACAGACAGCGTAACGGCCATCTGCACCAAACCCCCTTACACTAAGCGCAGTGTCGCATAACAAACGGCGGTGGGGGAAACTACTGCACAGTCAAAATGCACCCCCTGGATAGTAATTCCATAAGAATCCTAAATATATATGCGCAATTATGGTGTGAAGAAAAGAAAACGACCGCAACAAGAACCTAACTGAGCGAAAACCTCATCAAATGCTCAACGGAATAAGGAAATGCAATAGAAGCCTACCTGGAACTGCTGCGTAATCAATGGGAAGAAACGCAGTCAAGCTTCCCTAGATGTGCCACCTGGACATGGGTACACCGACAGCGGGGTCCAAATGAGCTTGAGCGGATGACAGCGCGTGATAACGACAGAGCACAATAGTTGAAAAAATAATAGAATAATCCAACATGCCCCAACCCTTATATATATATGGTCAACATGTGTGGAGGGTAAAATATCGGATGACAGAGAGCTTTGGATCGGAGGTCGAAAGTATATTTCTTTCCGCAACGGCAGATGGCCAAATCGCTAAGCCCTCCGCTGAGACATACACAGCGAAACCTCGGAAGACTAATCGTCAGGTGAATAGTGGAAACGAGAGCCACAACGGTAGAGCCGTGAAGGATAAATCAATCCGCAATGGGTAAAGTCTGAGATGAAAGAAAAACGACTAACACATCAGCAAAGGTTAGCGCTTCTTTCATCCGCAATGGTGGAACCGTAAAGGATATCACCATCCGCAACGTCGGGGTTTTAAAATAACTTAGCCGACCGGAGAAGATAAAGCTTTCCACAGCTGCAACGGCGGAATCCCACGACTTACGGGATTGATGAAAATAACAAAGACGGAGTCGAAATCCAAAACAGTAATCAGAAAAGTTAGCAGTTTGTCGTCCGCAACTGCGGAGGAAGAAGTAATAAAAGTTTTGATGCAAAACCAAAAGGCATCCGATGTGAAAACCAACGTATCGGAAATAAATTTGAAGTCAAGACTCGTTATTTATCCACAACGGTGGGAGCACCAACCAAATAAACTTCCGATTCAAGCATGCTAAAAATGCATTTAAAAGCAACGATAAAGTTTTATCAAACAGTGAATTGTTTAAAGCGTTAGAGGAAAAATCATAAGCATTAGAAAATCATTCTGAGAAATCATTATTAGATCAACTCAAAGAAGAAAATCAAACTAATCTAAGCACAGGAGGTTCTCGAAGTTTTTTGGAATTTTGGGAAAATGTTGCAGCTGCAACAGGTTGCCATGTGATTACTCACTAAAACAACATGAAAGATGTTTTTGGGAAAATAGGAAATCCACACTGAGATCACAAATTAATGTTGCATCAAAACCAATCTAACAAACAAATCTCTCAATTTTCATGCACATTGAAAATTGTTCATATCGCATGCACATTGCAAATTGTTTCTATTGCATCTGCTATAAAGAAAAAAAATATTCAAGTCCTACATACTTTCTTAAGAAGTCAACAATTTGTTAACTTCAATTCCTAAATATCATCATGCTTTCCATGTTTTGACTAATGAAATTAGCAGCAATTCTTTTTTGGGTCTAATGGGGAATCCACACTCGCTTTACCCAATAAAGTTTCATCAAAACTCAGTTAACAAAATAGTTTCCAAATAAACAAGAGACTTGATATCCATTACACAATTGTCAAATAATATTGGAGACTTGATCTCAATTATTTCATCCAAGTAATTCATCCTTATTTAACCTCAATAATAAGTATAGAACTTCCCTTCAAAACATATAATATGTCTTGGTCATGAGAAAATAGTGTATGCCCTTATCATAATTTGCTTAGATATTTGTCAAGCATTATTAGTTTCACTATCAGGTTACCAAATAAGATTGCACCAAAATCCAGTTAACAAAACACCTACCAATCAACATTAGCCATTTGTCCCTAGGACACTTTCCAAACTTCAAAGGAATCTTGGAGACTTCATATCCATTGTTGCATCCAAGTATATAATCATTTTTTAACCTCAAATGAGGAATGCAATGTTTAGGAAGTATCTTAAACTCAATAAGTTGTCCAATAGGACTTTGCTTCAAAGCATCTAGTATATCTTGATGATGATCAAAAGAGTGGCCACCCTTATCATAGTTTTCTTATAGATCCAAATACGACTGCATCAAAACCAAATTAACAAAACTCCAACAAAAACACTTAAAACATTTGGCCAAAATTCATTCCTCGAGCTATCAATCTAGATGTGTATGGGAAGGATTGTAAATCAACAAACAATAAAACCATATTCATCTTACCATTCTAACATGCATAGCTTTATAGAATATATGTTTTTCCTATAGTTTTTGTTGACTCTTCAATTTTTTTTGCAATATTTGTTGCACCTTTATTGGGATTATTTGGAGCAGTTGCTTTCTACTGAAGGAACTTCCTCATTTACAAAATTGTACCTTATAAATACTTATTTCCTTTCTGAAGAGTAGCATCTGACATTTCCGTGCTTTCCCACCCGGATCTGATTTCAAGTCGATCCTTCTTTAGAACCTTCATCCAAATATGTTCTATGTAGTAAGGACATATCATATAACCATGTAAAAACACACAAGACATCTTCCCAAAAAAACATTTCTTGGATTGCAAATTTTGAAGCTTGAAGGATATCAATGAAGGTGTGTGCATGACAAACTGTGAAGCAGGAAACAAGAAATCCACACTCATTTTACAAAATATGGATGCATTAAAACCGAATTAACAAAACCCCTACCAAAACATGTGAGACACGTGCCCCTCAAACAACAAACTGAGGTTGCAAAATAAGCTTGCATTAAAACCCATTTAACATAATCCCTATCAAACTTTGCAGTGAAATAAGTATGCCCAAATTGCAAAGAAATACAAATGTTTCATCTATGCAATCAAAGAAGGAAAAACACGTCATTGAAGGACACTAACAGGAAAGGTGAGGTTATCAATCCAGACATGCGCAAAAAAAATACTCTAGGAGAAAACGTGCATCATAACAAGATTCCATTCAAATAAACCTACCAAGCCAACTGTGTGCAATATGGGCCTTTTAAGGCCACAATCAAAACACTAGCCAAAACACGAAAAACAAATTTCCAATATGCATTTCCTGGCTTGTTGTTTGTGACTCCTGTATAATTGAAAATAACCCAACATGTATTTCACGAAAAGGCATTTTCATATCAAACCCTTCAAGCACATCACAAATTATTTTATCCTTCTTTTATCTCAACAAAATACATGCAATTTTAAATAAATGTCTTACAATTAACAAGTTTTCCAATAGGAAATTCCTTCAAAAGAAACTTATATGTCTTTGACATAAATAAAACATTGATTTCCCTTATCATAGTTTTCTTGGATAATGTCCAATTATTCTTCTTTCAAAGATTCATGATTTTCTAGAGTATATCTTAATCCTTAAGCATGTAAGATTGAAAATCCTCATAAGATAAGCCATAATTAAGATTGAGGGTTATGTACGAATGAAACAACCAGTGTTCTTTCATTGATGGAGCATTGAGGGATATCATTCATGTCAAAATGGACATCCACAGTGTGTTCTTCATCAACCTTAATGGCGGTGAACAAACAAGCTATCTTAAAGACCCCGCAAACCCTAAGTGTAAACACAATCCACTTGGAAAGAAGCCCAATACTAGAAAGTCTTCTGTGTGAACCCTTGAGGTGAAACCTTCACCTTTTTTTCTTGTTACATAACTCCAAATATAGCCACTCCATTTACGTACAACCAACAATAATATGTGCAAGGTTTTATGTCACATTCCACCATAGCAACAAACAAATCATTACCATATAACCATCCTAAATATAAACATGCTTGAACATATACAAATCATTTAAATATTCTTGTTGAAATTTAACAATCTTAAGTTTTTTCATCTAAAGCTATCTATGTTATTACAACAAGCCTTATTTTCCCAACCATACCTTTCAAGAAATGAGTTACTATGTCTATGTATTATAGATCTCAAGATAGACAATGATCCTTCAGATTCAAAGCCACAACTAGAGAATAAGGTTTATAGAACAAATTTTTCATTTTGTTGACCATACCTTTGATGGATGGGTCATTTGGGGAAAAAAATTCCAAGGCATTATAAAGTACATTTTTCGGGAACCACATTATACATCACAATGCAAATTTTTATTTGCACATATGATTTGTAGTTATTTCTTGCTATGTATAAAATTTCCTTTCTATGTGTGGATTTTGAAACCCAATGACCATTGTCTATCTTCATATCTATACTATATACAGACATCTCTTTGTTGTCTTTCCTTTCCCTACATTTACGTACTTTGGAATAGGTTCCATGTTTTTATAATTCAATATAATAGTGTAAATTATTTAGGTGAGCACCATTAGTAATTAAAGACGCTTTATAAATATGCATTTCCTTTCTTTATTCTTCCCTAGATAAAGGAAACTCAATTATCAAAGAAAATATGTTGCAACAATCCCGGTGAACCGAACTGTCTAACAAAATCTTTGAAATCCTCATAATATAAGCCACAATTAAGAACGGGGCGCATGTCTAAACGAAATGGCCAACCTTCTTACATTGATGGAACAAAAATGCATTGATGGAACATTCAGTGAGATCGTTGATGTTGATGAAGGGACATTGATGGTGTGTTCTTCATCAACCCAAATGGCTGTGAACAAACAAGCTACCAGAGAGACCCCGCACACCCTAATCGTAAACATAATCCACTTGGAAACAAATCGAATACTAGAAAAGACTCCGTGTAAAAAACTTTGCACAATCCTTAACATGAAAACATTGCCTCCTTTCTCTATTTCCTAGCCACAAATATAGCCATCATGTTTAAGTACAAGAAACATTAAATGAGATAAGGATTTATGTCACATTTCACCTTAGCAACAAACAAATCATTACCATATAGCCATCTTGAATATATCCATCTTAAGTTTTTTTTAACTATTCTAGATAAAAGTTAACAATCTTAAGCTTTTTCATATAAAATCTATCTAAGCTCTTATAGGAAGCCTTATCTTCCTTGCCATACCTTCCATGCAGCAAGCCTTCTCTTCCTTGTCATACCTTTCATGCAATAAATTGCTATGTTTATGTGTTATAGATCTCAATATAGACAATGACCCTCGGGTTTCAAATCCACAATTAGAAAATAAATTTTGTAGAACAAAGTTTTCATTCCATTGACCATACCTTTGATGGATGAGTCATTTGGGAAAAAATTAAATAATTTCCAAGACATTATAAAGTACTTTTTGGGGAACTATATTATACATCACAATGCAAATTTTTATTTGCACATATGATTTTTAGTTGTTTCTTTCTATGTATAAACTTTCCTTTCTATTTGTGTATTTCAAATCCAATGACCATTGTCTATACTATATATAGGCATCTCTTTCCTGTCTTTCTTTTCCCTCCATTTATGTTATTTACTAAGATGATTCCATATACTATAATGCACATTAATTTTAATCAAACGTAATGTATTTTCAATGTCTAAGCATCCATACACATCTTGTATACTATACATATGTATTTTAGATATTTAGATATACAAGATATATTGTCAATTTCTAGCCATCACATCGTATTCTTTTTCCAATATTGTGTTCTTCCTTTTATGAGTATATTGTCAATTTCTAGCCATCACATAATGTAACATATGATTCATTTCCTCCATTTTTTATCCCACTTCATGAATTCCACACCCTTGATGCATCAAATGTTTTTTCCCCATTCCTCTCTAGAGTACTCATTTTTTCCATGGTGGCACATTGCTTATGCTTGGGGTTGTCACAGTGGATGCACCTATTATTGGAGAGCCTTCGTCTTACCACTTAAATACATAAATTCCTTCGCAACGTAGTTCCTCTCTTCGAGACACCAACTTGATTGAACCCTGCACCCCTTCACTAGAAAAACCTACCTAGATAAATGCAAACCATTCCCTAATCACAGCGACTATCCCATTCATATAAATTACCTCTTCTAACAAATCTTGGAGAATTCAAGGTTGAGTCATTGCCAAAAAAAAAAATCATGAATATAGCAATCAATAAGGCCCTGACAAAGTGTTTGGATTTTACCTTGTTAATTCTTTACACGATTAAATACATATCTCTACATTCAATGAATTGGAAATTTATTTGTACCACCAAATACAAATTGGAATGGTCTACATAGTCTAAAATGGCATAGTTAAAGCATCCAAACCAACATACAATCACTTGAAAATCCATCACAATATTTTCCTAGGTTCCTCCTCAACCATCCAACCATGCTTAGAGGAATACCCCTTGGTACCTTTGTTAGGATTAGGGAAAGATAGGCAGAATTTAGTTATAATTCTACCCAAGGATGAAAAAAATTCAAGTCGCAAGAAGTAAAAGGATCTGCAACATAGGTAAAGAAGGAAAGAAGGAAAAGGAGTTGTGACAGAATCAACCATTGAAGGAAGGAAGACAAGATAGAAGAATTAGCAAGAAAGGAAGATGCAACAGAAGAATAATAGAAGCAGACAAAGAATAAAGAGCTTAGGAAAGAAGTAGCTGAAGAGAAATTTGTAATAGAAGAAGAAGAGAGTTCATGACAGAAGAAAGGTTGTGATGAAAGAAGAATGGCAAAAGAAGGAAAGGATGCGACAGAGCTTACCATGTCATAGGGCATGCAGCGGTGCAATGGATAGAAACTGATAGTTGGAAAGATCATGGGTACGAGGATGACTAGAGTCGGCGGAAGACGCACGTATGAAAGCATCTTTGTAAGTCGGTTCGTTAGTGCCTACTGACATGTGTCGATAAATGAGGAAAGATAGCTTGTTGGATAACTGTCTGAAGTCAGATAAGAGCGACATGTAAGAGTCTATAAAAGGAGGAACCCAAGTTGTAAGAGGGTTATCCTCCAGAGGGTTTTTTTATGCTAGTCTCAGTAGTAGCTGATCATTTAGTGACTATCTAATTTTATTGTCATTAGTTTGTTGAGTCATAGAAAGGATTTGAAGAACCTGCAGCTGAGTGCATAGGAGTGTAAAAGAGAGTGAATCGATCTAGGTTGTGTGCGGATCCTCAGTAGAGTCGTAGAGGAAGTTGAATCAATATAGACTATGTTTAGATCACTAGTAGTGTCAAGTAGAAGAAGAGTAGTGAATAGAAGATCAAAGAGCATTAGAGGAGGAAAAAATCTATATAGATAAGAAGAGAGATATAGAACAGAGTTTGTAGCTTAGTGCACAAACCAAAGGTGCCATATATTTCTCATGCCAGATGAAGAGCACCTTTTTGGTTTTTTCCATATGGATTTCCACGTTAGATACTATGTCAAATATGTGAATGATGAATGTAATTGAGTTGCATTTATATGCTATTGTGAATATGTGTTTTTGTATTTTCTTATGAATGAGTTTATATGTATTCATCACATTGTTATTGTTGAATGTGCCTATGTTGCATCGGGTTTTTTGTTACAATACCTATGGAAGAGTGGGTTGTAGCATAGCTTAACTATGTGTAATAAGTACAAATACCCCAGCCATCATATTCTATCTAGCACCTTGGTAGAATACCAAGGGACCCAAAATCCCCCACCCAACTGTGGAAACCTGGTTCTGGAAGTTACTCATAGAAAATATATATCGGGTGAGACTGCATCTACATCGCAAGTGCTGCCAACAGAGCTTTGATCCGTCAGGATGATATCTTGGGATTTTTTGCATGCCTAGGTATGCAAGAGCATCCCTCTCTCCATTTCAAATTCCAAGATCAATGTTGGATCAGGCCTAGAAAAGGTCTTCAAAATCTTAATTGATGGTCTTCGAACCATGACATTGTAAATAACCTATGTTTAATTGATTCTAGATGATGGTGAGTCAGTTGAGTGAGTCACTAGGTGGATGATGATTCAATTGATGAATCATGTACCAAATATTTCAATTAGGGTAGTGTGTCATAGGATAATATTTAAGGTTTATTGTAATCAGGATTTGTTAGCAGATTATGTGGATCTGAACCAGAATGGTTCATGAATCTTCTTGTGTATATATGTAATCCTACGAGGCCTAGTAGAGGGGCAGAGAAGAGACATAGAAAAAGAGAGATACATAGGATAGATAGAGGTCAGTAGGGCCTATAGCAGTCATGGAAGGAAAATTAAAGGTATATCAGGCATTAGGATATCAGGACGTAGGTTCTGAGACAAATTGAATGTATAATTTCCTTGTGTAAATGAAGAAAAATCCTATTCGCAATATCTTTGTATGTGTGAATGAATTCAGACTAAATGTATAAATTTGTGAACTAAATGTTTGGATAAATTCTATGTCCATATGTCAAAATATTGTATATGAATTCAGGGTTTCTGAAATCAGGAGAAGTATAGATGGATGGATCGATACTCTAATCCATCGAAGGAGTTAGATGAATGATCCTTGGAGGATTTTATAAATGAATGCATGCATGTATTAACCTTGTTGCGGGTCAAGGAGCTGAAGTCGATCATTAAAGGATCAAGGAAGATGGAGATTCAAGCTTTTGTGTGTCTTGACTGATTGAAGAAAATTGATTCCGCAAATGCGTAAGTAAAATCTTAACTAGTCATCTTGAGAAAGATCGAACGCTAGAAATGATCTTAGAAGAAGATCAATGGTCATGATCAAATTCCATAAAGATAAGATGAGATCCACATCTGATCTTAGATCAACGGTTAGGAGGGAAGTTGCATGAAATAAACAGTTGTAAATATTTATGGAAAAGCAATTGCAGAAGGGAAATTGTAGAAGTTCAACTTCTGGAAAATTTGGATACGCAATTCGCAATCCAATTGCGGAAAGGAGTGTTGCGGCCGCATAATTGCGGAAGTCAAATTTAGAATTTGGAAATTTTTGCAATCCCCAAATGCAGAAATAGAGTTGTGGAAACTTTGATGTGGAAAGGATCTTATAGAAATCTTGAAGTTGCAGAAACCATGTTTTCGGAAAGACAGAGTTGCGGAAAGAAGCTTGCGGAAACCTGTCTTGCAGAATTGAACCTGCGGAAGTAGAACTGCACATTAGGGTTGCATAAGAAGGTTTAACACAACAATTTGTCTATCAGGAAGGGTTTAAAGGCCCTCCATGATATAAATTTCATGTGTTTGATCTTAGATGTGGAAAAATCATGCCACCAAGGTGGGGTTTGCATCAAATTAGTATTAGAGCAGGACAAGGATTCTGCATAAGAGGTAAATAAATTTCTGATTTCAATTCATTTTGAAGTTAAATACTAACAATTGTATTGAGAGGGTTAATCAAGTGATAGTATTCAGAATTGATTACAGATATAGGATGTGTGCTTAAATTTGATGATTAGCCATAATAGAATACATAAGAAATCCTTTGGAAGGATATGATTTGACAGGAATAAGCATGGAGTTATGATGCATGGGAAGAGTATTGAGTCAAACTACTCTTGAGTAATTGAGGAAAACAAAGGTAACTAATTTCTGCAAATTTTTATTGAATTTGAAGACTAATAGTTGTGAGGGTGTAGGTTCAATATTGTGAAAGGGATCATAGCAGATATTGGGGAGGAGGAGTATAGGCTCTACGGTAGGAGAAATTGAAGATAGTGGCTATAATCCAGAGACAAGAAAGAAGAGTGCATATGAGAAAGATCAACAAGAAGATATTTTGAATATCACAATGGTGACATTTCCAACCAAATCTACAAGTGGAAATTCTAAAGGTATGGACTAATCGATGTTTGTATTTAACTCTAGCTATATAGGAAATATTTGACAACAACAAAGACTAGAGAAGTTCTTGAGAAGATGAAACAGGAAGTAGTGGCATAACCTAAGAAATCCAACAGAGCTTGGACAAAAGAGGATGAGTACATGTTCTCAAAAAAAAAGGAGTGGACCTGCAATAGCCAAGAAGAGAAAACCAGATGCTCAAAAGGTTCTAGTGAGAGGACTAGATATACCAAAAGGACAAGCTCAAGGAGAGATAGCTTGTTGAGGTATAGCAGACAAGTATGGAGACTTGTTGAAGGTGAAGGCTTAGGAAAGTAGTCCACAAGTGGACAGGATGAAGTATTTTTTACTGAAGGTCATTGTAGGGGTTCAGAGAAAAGCCACAACAACAAAAAAGAAGAAAGAAAGTAAAAAAGAATGTAACAGGGAGCTTCTAGAGTTAGCAAGAGACATTTTGTGCTTTGAGAATCATATGCAAGTTGCTGAAGAAGAAAACTAGAGGTATGGCCAGAGGTATGGTTGGGCCATGAAAAGGGAGGTAAGATGGCATTCACTATAGGTGAAGCTACAACAAAATATGTTTGTTTAATTGAGTAAAGAACTCAGAGAAGTTGAATCTAAGATGGAGGTTTCATATTGTGAACCTCAACAGGGTCCTTTGCTTGGAGAGGATGATGAAGCAGAAAAAAAGAGACCAATTGAGAGTCTCATAAATCCTGTAAAGAATACAGATAAACTTATGGAGGAGATGATTGTGAGGTCCAATGAGGCAAAAGGTCTTATGTTTTTTAGACTGATGATTTGTTTTTGTTTGCAGGTTTTGTTGCAAATGATGGGCGATCCTTTGAAACTGTATTAAAATTTGATGAAGTAAAATATGATGAATATAGTCTCTCAAATGAAGAAAGGTCTGAAGTATTGCAGTAGAAAGAACTCATTAGTGAGTTGCTTGATGGAGGAATGTAGTCAGTTGAAGATCTAAAGATCAAGGAAGAAAAAGAAATGAGAAAAGACATTTATACAAGGCACAATCAAGAATGTATTCTGATGAAGGAGAGAGTTAAAGAGTCACCTTGGACTGTCATGGAGTATGAAGAAGAAGAAGATGTGATTTACAAAAGCAAGATAGAAGAACATGATTATGTTGTAATAGAAGATGAAAGGATACCATATGAAGAGTGTATGCACCTTGCATATCAAACTATTGAAGAAATAGGTGATTGTGAAAGTTTGATGTTGTGTTCGGACCAATACAAAAGGAGAATGCCATAAAATATATCAATAGGGACTTCAAAGTCTCGTGTTTTTAAACCTAATGGTTTTTGTATGAATGTAGGTATTGAAGAACACGTAGATGATGTGTTTATGTAGGTTGATAAGGAAACAAAGCATAGGATGGATGCTTTGGAAAAGAAAAGAAAATTCAGAATTGGGCCATTAAGAGAGTAATATGTTCACTATTGTGAACAAGAACATGGAATCATCTTGGAAAAATATGGTGCAAATGAGAGACTAGCTGAAAATATCATGATTTTTTGGGAGAGTTCAGACCAACAAAAGAATGTGCCGATAAGAGAGTCAATGGGTGATGAAAATCTCAATATTTTTGAAATTAATGAATTGTGTATATCTGTAAGGGTAACATGTGATGAACCTTGTGAGGTTGTCCCAGAGGTAAATGAAGAAACAAAGGAGTATCCATGTACTCTTGACATGGATCAAATCCAGAAGATTGTTTTGGAATTGAAGAACGAGATGACATGGTCTCATAGAGATAAACTAGAAAGAACACTTGCATATTTGGATAGTGGTGTTGCTGATTGAGTGGAAAGAAATTTGTCATGACACATGAAGGGACTGTAGTGTCTCAAAAGGATGATCAGTACCTCCAAGAAATTATTGTTGTAGATTTGGTTAATGAAGACAAAGGAAAGTTTTCTAACTTCAGAAATTATGATGAAGAGTCAGAAATGTTAGAAGACCGGTTGATCAATCCAAGGGTTGATAAACATGACTACTTAATGTTTGATGACAGCATTGGAAAAGAGCAGAGAACATATAAAAGAACTGAATTATTTTATAATTTAGTGGATAGAAGCAGAGAGTCAAAAGGACAGCAACAGTTTCAGGAAAATAATATGTATGTGCACCAACCAAAGGATAGACTGGACACGGAGATTGAAGAATTAAAGTTGTTGATGGTGAAGATGTCTCAAAGAAGGAATGAGGAAAGAATGAATATTTTCATCAGTAGAACAAAGAAGCAAAGCAGCAGGATAAGATAGATGACAGAAGGAGATGGCAGAAGCAAAGATAGTGGAGCATTGCAACATAAAATTTGGAAACCATGAGAACTGAAGATGACAAAGACAAACCTACATAATAAGATGGATGATCTACTACAAAATAAAGTTTGGGATCCAATCATATTAAATATAGAAGGTTATGACTACGAGGTCATATTTATTTCTTCTTGGGGAGTCTGATGCACGAGCATCCTACTCTCCATTTCAAATTCCAAGCTCAATGTTGGATCAGGCCTAGAAAGTGTCTTCAAAATTCGAATTGATGGTCTTCGAACCATCACATTGTAAATAACCTATGTTTAATTGATTCTAGATGATGGTGAGTGTTGGGATAGGAAAAGGGCCAAGGAAATTGCATAAGGAAGAAGTGCGCGCACAAGCAATGAAGGGAAAAAGGTGTGCACGCAGAAGGGAAAAGTGGGTTAAGAAGGAATTGTTGCAGAAAAGATAAAAACATGCATGCGGTGGAGAAAGAATAGGAGGAAAGTTGCGAGAGGATAGCTGTGACAAGGAAGGCAGATCCGAGTCAGTGGAAGAGGCAGGTGGAGAATTTAAAGCTGGAATCCAGAAGTCAAGGAAGACTATACAAGGAAGAGCCAGTAGAATAAGGAAGGACAGTTTTGCGGCTAGCTATGACTGGTACAGACGAGCTGAAAGACATTTCTGCGGCTATTTAAAGCTGTGGTTAATGTCTTCCAGGACTTCCACGGCTTGGTATGGGCCAACATTTATGTAACAAAAGATATTTTGTAAGTTGTTGAGTCTGTAATAACTGAATTGTACTCAGTCGACCCTGTGAGGTCTTGTAAATATTATAAATAGGAGGAACCCACTCTGTATAAGGGTTTGTTCCTTCGTTCGTTGGTTCGGTGATATAGATAAGTCACAGTTAGAGAATCAGTTAGATTCCATGGGAATTAGATAATATTGAGTAAAAGTAGAAGGTTGTTGACCCGTGGATCTTGTAGCTATGTGCGTAGACCGCTAGAAGTAGAAGGATTCTGTAGCTTAGTGCATAGACAGTAGGATAGAAGAGTCAATCTGGGCTATGTGTGGATCTGTAGGAGTAGATAAAAGAATAAACTAGATAGCATGAGAGCAAGAAGGTTGAGTCAAAGACATATCTTAAGAACAATCCACAAGTTGTAGACTGCAAGGTTAGTATATCCAATTCTCATGCCAGATGAAGAGCACCTTGGTGGTTTTTCCCAGATGGGTTTCTTCATTATTTCTTGTGTATATGATTGAATATTGTTGAATGGTGAATGTTTACATGAATATTTTCTTACTATCTGTTATTATAGTTACTAGTAAATGTATGGCGTAATCTGGTTTATCTATGAATAAATGGTTAAGTGTTGGTTCGAATGGTATGTATGAATCATGGTTAAGTTGTTAAGTCCAAATATAGTCACGTACTGTTTGATTAAGTATAAGGTATCAGTTGCGTTGTGCTATCGCACCAGTTGTTGGGTTATAAGGATGAGGTTGGGTCGTGTGCACATTGCAACGCCTCTTAGTATTGTTCATGCGCTGTAGTAAGACTCCATCCTGTCGCCTTTATCGAGTGCCTTGGCCCCACGCCAGGGGACTATACTCTCTCACCAACTAGGGAAGCATGGTTCTGGTAGTTGCCCATTAGAGATCTCAAGTGAGACTGCACCTGCCTCGCAAGCACTGCCAGCTGAGCTTGCTCTATTGAGCCGATGTCTTGTGGTTTCTTGTTGGTATTTTGGTGTTGTTGAACCATGGGTCAAGACAAGAAGAGGAAAGAGGCCAAAAAATCATTCCATTACTGAGACATAATCATTTGAGTTGAGGGAAATGTTGTGGCATCTGACAAAGAATGAGATAGAGGGTTGGCTGGAGTCTAAGACGATAGTATCCATGCAAGAAGAGAGTGTAGGATCTCAATTAAGCACAAAAAAATGGGTAGAACGGTACATATATTCTGATATTCATAAGGTTTTTCTCTCAAAGTTTCTCATTGTGCTACATGAGTGGTTGTCCAAATTTGAAAAAAGACAGACCAATTTCTAGAGAATAGAAATAGTCGAGTGGAATCATCAGTTGGTTCGCGAGGTGACCAGTGTAAGTAACACCATCTCTGGAGCTATTGATTTTTGGGTTGACAATATTTTGCAAGGATATATTACTGAGTTTGCAATAGAGTATATAACCTCATATAGTGAGGCAGAAAGAATTTTTTTCGAAGGACCACGAAGAAGGTATTTCTTATATGTCAGCACATGGATTTAGATGCTTGTTTATGAGAAGGGTATCCTGCACTTGAGTAGTTGAGTTGCATGCTAAGGAGGAAGGATATGTCGCAGACAACCTATGAAGGAAATGGGGAATGGTGAGTTGAGATGTTCCCTAGAAGTATAGAACCTAAACTAGAGGTTGGATTCTTGAGGAGTGGAAAGAGATTCAGATCTTGGAAGAGGAGAAAGACAGAGGAAGGTGGACAAACTGCTAGTTTGTTTGAAGAAAGCGAACATGAACCTCAATCACAAGTATACAAAGGATCTTGTGATGAAGAGGAGGACTATAGCTCAATTTTGAAAGGATCAGAAGACTCTAAATATTCTAACGAGACACCTAGGTTGGGACACAACTACATCACACCGGTAGTATCACCAAAGGTAAGTTCTAGAGCCTCATCTCCTGAAATAGTTACTAATACTGATAGTGTTAGTAATGTGACTAATGTACAAGAAGGAACACCTCTGTTAAACCTATTACTGGAAAATACCAACGCCGACTCAATGGTTAGGCATGATATTTGGTTACCTACATTTGATGGAAATGGATTAGAGGATTCAGAATAGCATTGGTTCATCTGTGAAGCTATGTGGATGGTTTGATTAGTTTAGAATGCGGACTTAAAGAAAGCAGATGATCACGACTCTAATGGTTCATGCATTGGACTGGTTTATGAAATACTGCATAGTACGATTAGGAACACCGCAGAAGACCCTCAAGGAGATAAGGGTTGCGATGATCTCTGAGTTCATAAAACCTAAACCTGAGTCGTAGTGTATCACTAAGATCAAGGAGATAAAACAAGCATTGGTAGAGACATTATGGGACTTTTACCAAAGATTAAAACTTTGATGGCCAAAGTTAGTTTCCATATGTCAATTTTTTAGCATAAAGAGTGGTTCATTGCTGTTGTTACCACACATCCGATGGTCGTTGATGCAACAAAAGATCAAGTCATAGACCAAAGCGTTGGAATTGGAAATGAAGCTAAAGGCCTCTCTAATTAGCGATGGTGCCACAGGGATGGTGCAGATCTAGTCACAGTTGGATAATCTGACAATACAGATTTAGGATATCAAAAGGGGCAAGGAATCACAAGAATATTTATTGTGCAAAAAATGCAGAACGGATGGACACACCAAGGATAATTATCCAACCTTCATGAATTATATCTCATCCGATGCACCAAACCCATTAACTGGAGATGGATTACCCTAGTGTCACATATGCTAGTCTAGAGGACATCGCGATGAGGAGTGTTTATATTTGCAAAATGTAGTAAGCACCTCGGAAAACCTCTTTTGTAAATTCTATAAGTCAGTAGGACATGAAGAGAAAGATTGCAGAGCCTACCAGCTCTTGAACGAAAAGAATGTCGATACCTACTTAATGAAGAATGAGGGGCAAGCTCAGGCTGAACCTATGCAAGCATCGTATCAGCCTCCGTAGTTCCCACCCACATAGTATCAGAACTAGTATTAGCCTTAGTATGCACCAAGCCATCCATACACGTAACAAAATCACTACCAGCAGAATCAATACTTGCAGCAACAACCACAACCATAGGGAAGGGGTGGTGGAAAATTCAGAGGCCAAGGAGGAGGATTTTTTTGTAGTGGGAGAGGTCAGGTTACCTGCTATAACTACGGACAACCTAGTCACTATGCTAGAGATTTCCTAGAACTTGCGAAAAAATGTTCATACTATAAGGGACAGAATCATGATGTGGAGAAATGTCCACAGTTGATTGCAAAGTGGCAGGCCAGGACTATCGTAGGTCCTACTCTTGTGCAAAATCCAAATTTGAATCCTAACTTAAATGTTCAGATGATTGTCTCTAAACCAAGGGATCTGATTGTTACTATCGTAACACGAGGAGGTGTTGCGATTGGATCCAATCAAGAAGCTTCAAAAGAACAACTACAGCTGCAGGTACGACCTGTGACACATAAGAAGGTGAAATTCGATGTATAGAAATAAAAGGAAGTATTCTTAGACATGTGACCAGAGTTTGTGGATCCAAAAGAACCAGTGACATCAGAAGAAGTCAAGGATATGCCTGAACGATTCCAGCACGTCTTCCAGAAAAACGCCCCATAGAAGGTTAGTAAACTCAAAACCTTTATGTAAAGTTGCTTAGCGCTAATACAAGATAAAGACACCATCACATAACTACAAGAAATGATATAAGAACCACCAAAAGAGCAACAACCTGAAGAAAAAAAGTTAACCAAGTCAGAAGGAAATTCAAAACTGGACGCGAGTTAAGAATGACTGCACAAATAGGAGATTATGATATGGACTATATCATTTTAGACCTGATATCTGATGTCAATATTTTGACATGATAAACTTGGAAAAGTATGGGTAAGCTGTGCTTGGAATGGTCCCATGTCCAGCTGCGACTTGCAAATCAGACAAAGGTCCTACCCATTGGTCGGTTGAGTCAGGTCCCTATAGACATTGAAGGGTTGCGTACATTTGTGAACTTTGAGGTCATTAACATTGTTGATGACACAAATAAATATCCCTTGTTGTTGGTTATAGATTGGTAAATAGACAACCAAACCATTATAAACTTTAAGAAAAGGATCCTCTCATTTGAGGATAATGAGATGAGAGTCGTGTCACCAATTGATCCATAAGAGGGATGGAGATACGTTGAGATTGTCTACAATGAAAGACAGATTGACTATCTCAACCAGATCTTCAATGTCACTACATTATAAGAAGACTACATCAATCCAACAACAGATAGAAACCTGAGCTAGAAGACTACTAGTTCCTGCACATTCGACTCAGGGGAGGCTTTGGACAATTGGAAAAATAGACTACATGAAGTCTCTATGAGGAGGTGCACAAGAGTTACAAGGTCTATGAGATGGGTGGAGAATGAGATGTGAGACCTACCCACCTATGAGGGTTTACCTAACCTTGAGACCTTCTTAACTAAGTTTGAAGGATTTGTAGTGGAATCACAGTGTTTATCAGTGCTAGATCATGCGCTAAAAGCTATGCCCAGTAGATGGTGGGGTGCGCATAAGAAGTCTATAACAGATTGGCCATAGTGTATAAGGTTGATGGAAGTAATATTTGGTGAAGAAATCACCATAGTCAGTCCCAAGTATCCATGGTTGGCAAACCCTATTGAACATGTTAACCATTGTCACATGGTATTTGCAGAATACCTGCAACAGGAGTGGGTCCATCATTTCATACATACATTAGAAATGACACCTAGAAGATGGTACACATCTATGGAATTGTGACAAGGAACACAGGATTGGGAAGGGCTCGCTAAGAAGTTCACGCACACATTTGAATTTTTTGATGATCACCCTACAACGGATGTTGCACTTCAAACAATAAAATAGAATATATTCGTTGAAATCCCTATTGAAGAGGCCAATTATCACCAGCGTAGTGCGATCATTCAGCAATGGATGGCTTGATACAATCTGGTAGGAGATCTGGATGATGATCTGACTAACATAAACATACTGGAATTAGAGGGCACACGTGAAGTAGAAGGGAGTGGTATTTCAAGTGACCATTTCCTTAAACCACTGAAAATCAAGAAGGTAAACATTGGGTCGCCTAAGAACCCAAAGTTTTCCAATATAGGAGATTATTGGGACAAAGAGACAATTGCCAAGATCACAGACTTGTTGCATGAATATCAAGACCTCTTCCCTACCAACTTCGCAAAGATGAAGGGAATAGTGGGAGACCTAGGGGAGATGAAAATACTCCTGCGACTAGATGCTAAACCCAGTAAGCAAAGACCGTATAGAATGAACCCCGAGTATAAGGAAAGGGTAAAAGAAGGATTGGATCGCATGCTTGATGCATGAATCATTGAACCTATCGAGGAGTCAGAGTGGATCAGCACTATAGTGATCCAAAATAAGAAAACAATAGGTTAATTCAAGATCTATGTCGACTTGAGGAAGTTGAATGATGCATGCTTGCACGATCCATTCCCAACACCATTTACAAATGAAGTACTTGAAAGTGTTGGAGGGCAAGAGATGTATTCATTTACTAATGGATTCTCTGGATATCATCAAGTCAAAATCATGAAGGAGGATTTCCAAAAAACAACCTTCTTCACTAAATGGGGATACTACCAATATAGGGTAATGCCCTTTGGACTCAAGAATGCACCTGTTATTTTTTCTAGAATAGTAGTCTTTGCTTTTAAATATTTTATTCATAAATTTATTGAGGTATACTTTGATGATTGGAATGTGTTTGGTCTAGTAAGAGACCATATTGAGATTATGTGCGTGATGTTGGACCGATGTCACTGATATTAGATCACGCTTAATTCTAAAAAATGTATTTTATGTGCACCATTTGGTGTACTGTTGGGTCACATCATATGTCGCGACGGTATTTTGGTTGACCCAGTAAAGATTGCGATTATTCTCAACTTACCACTACCTACATCAGTCATGCAACTCAGATTAGTGCTAGGACATACATGCTACTACATGAAGTTCATCAGAGGATATGCAGTGGTCACTACATCTATCGAGAAATTTTTGAAGAAAGATGCAAAGTTTCAATGGACATCAGATTGCTAGGAAAGATTGGATACGTTGAAGAAATCAATGGCCACTGTGCCAATACTGGTATTTTCAGACTGGAAGAAGGAGTTCCATGTTCATGTTGATGTGTCATCTATCGTGCTCATCATAGTCTTGACACAACCAGGAGAGGGTGTGCTTAACCACCCTATTGCTTTTGCTAGCAGGAAACTATCAACAGCAGAAAATAAATACACGACGATAGAAAGAGAAGGCCTCGCTATGGTCTATGTGATTCAAAAGTTCAAACACTATTTGTGGGGTGGCCATTTTTAGATGTAAATTGACCACTCAACTCTGAAATAACTAGTCAACAAGCCAATTTTGGGGGGGGGGGATATCTGTAGATGGCTTCTCCTCTTTCAGGAATTTGATTTTGAGGTATTTTTCAAACCTGGTTGACTGAATGTTGGTCCTGACCACTTGTCAAGGATAGAAAGTGGTGAGGAGCCAACCAGCATGGAAGATAATTTTCCTGACGCACAATTATATTTGCGATCCACATGATGGATGATCAAAACCATGAGTTTAATACCATAATTCACTTCTTAAGCACAGGATATGCACCTGAAGGAATGTCAACTAATCAAAAGAAGCACTTATTCGTCAGAGCTGCTGATTATACATTGATCGCAGGACATCAGAATAAGTTGGGTACGGATGAAGTACTACATCGCTGTGTTTTTTACTATGAATGACCTTGGGTCATGAGTGAAGCACATGCTGGTGTAGCAGGATGACACTACGCGGGAAAAGAATTTGTGCACAAGATATTGCAGGTAGGACTATGGTGGCCAACCATACATATGGATACTAAAAGCTTCTGCAAGAACTATGATATCTACCAAATAATAGGAAAACCATTGCGCCGCGACGAGATGTTGCTTGTGCCGCATATAACCATTCAAGCAATCAACAAGTGGGTAGTTGATTTTGTTGGACCGATCAGTCCACCAGGGAAGAGAACTAGTTCACGCTATATTATCACTGTGACAGACTGCTTGACCAGATGTGATGAAGCTGCACTTATTAAATATTGCACCGCTGCTACTGCGGAAAATTTCCTATTTGAGAATGTGGTGACTAGATTTGGCTGTCCAAAAATTATACTAAGTAATCAAGGTATGCATTTTGTTAACAAAGTGATTGTCGAGATGACTACAAAGTTTTAGATCTAGCATAATAAGACGACACCCTATCACCCTCAAGTGAATGGAACAATCAAAGCCTTCAATAAGATCCTATAGAATGCATTGACCAAAGTATGCAATTTGCACTGAGATGATTGGGACTAGAAATCTTGGGCTGTGTTATGGGCATATCACATGACTTGCAAGTGACTGACAGGCCACACCCCATTCATATTAGTATATGGAAAAGAGGTTGTTTTACCCATGGAATGCATTGTGCTGAGCCTAACGATTGTTGCGCTGACAGAGTGACTGAAGGATATGATGTTGAGCAGAGACTATCACAGCTTGTTCAGATGGAAGAAGAATGCTTCATCGTAGGCTATCACCAGACTGTAGAGAAGCAAAGACAGAAAGCATGCCATGATCACCATATCATGGTTAATCCATTCCAATTTGGAGGACTGGTGTTGTTATATGACAACAAATATTTCAAACATCCGACAAGTTGAATATGCATTGGCTAGGGCCATATGTGATCGCGCATATAATTGATGTAGGTGCAGTAAAACTGGAGAAACTAGATGGCACATATATCATGGGTATGGTGAATGGTAGTCACCTGAAACCATACTATGATGGTCATAACATTCCCGGCTGGAATCGCGACGCACGACGAAAAAAAGAGAAATGGGTTGAAAGACATAAAAATTGCTCTGTCACATGTCTGCGACAAAACCAGTGCAAAGCGTAGGAAAAAGCGCAGAAAAAGGCAAAAAGTGCTGCAAAAAGTGGAAATGACAAGCTGGCCTACATTAAAGTGTAGATATAATACAAAGATTGAGGTGGTCATGACAAGCTAATCGTCATTAATTCGATGAGATATGAGGAGAATGGTGGTGTGATTTTTGGACCCATTAGCCATCCTCAACATAACTACCATAACTGTGCTGACAGGTACAACCCACGGATCATGTAACAGAGGTAATGAAAGGAATGTGTTGGCCTAGAATCCCATGTGATCAATTAAACATCCACCTTTGATTGCATGATGATTGCAGAGCGTTGTGGCGCATATAAATACAAGGCTTCGCCATCAAGCATTCTTTTACACACACACACAGAGCCGAGAGAACCAGAGCTGAGCATTTATAGAGCTGACCCCTGTCACAAACTAAGTTGACATCCATGGTAATTAAGATCCCAAGTGAGAGTGAGCTATCTGACACAACTGTTATCCCAGGTTTCCCAATTGAGGAAGAAGAAATAGAATCATTGGAAGTACAGCAACCACACACTGATTCAATGGCGAGAACTAGAAAGCAACCTGCCCCAGAAACTGCACCTAGACCTACGGCTGCTCCTTGAACTTCAGCCAACCCCATCAGTATTCCAACCCCTGGTTCATGACCTATTCCAAACCCAGTTCAAAAAATGCTAGCTATAGTTGGGCAACCAATTAGACAGTCAACACATGCTGGACAAAGTGCACCGAGACAGCCATCCCAGTTTGGGAGGGAAAGGAAACAGAAGGTTAAGGCCGTTCCAAACAATACTAGAAAAGCGCCCATGGAGGAAGACATGCAGGAGGAATATTTCATGGAGAAAGACTCCCCACCATGTAGAGGCCTCAATGCTCAGAATGAGGATGAAAACTTCCCCCTTTACATCTATCCAAGAAGAGCTAATGCGAAGAAAGTGGAGCTTCCAAAGAAATCCAATACAATTCTGATAGTGCCAAGAATCCCTAAGAATGTTCCCCTACTAGTGGACATAATGCTAAAGATCGTCAAGTTGAATTTTGAGGACTTCAACACTCGACAATAGGAAGGGTTTAAAATAGTGGACTGGATGGTCCCGGATCAACCTGACCCGACTGGAGCACAGGTGCTAAGGACAATACAATGAGTTGAGAGCATTGGCCATGCAATTTTGATAAACCTCTTGTTTATGTTGCATTTTGGCCATAGTCTACAGGTCAACACATATGTGAAACAACTTCTAGTTTGTTTCCACAGAGGATTCTTGTTTCTTGATTGACCATACCTGGTCGACGTCGAGCTTATTGCTGCAATAACAGGTCTGCCAAAGGAACGAGAAGACCCAATGCCATATTTTCCCATAAAGACACCATCAAAATGAAGCAGAAGTATAACCTTTGGCATGCAAAAAGGGGATTCTTAATTGGCCCTATCGAAGATGTAAGTGTGTAGTTCTCTGCAAGGATCTTGCCTTGTAAGTTGTTGCACAAGATGAGGCCCACTTAGTGTACTGCATGAACAACCGAGCTTGCTGAGCTATGCGTGCTGGGAGGTATTTTCAACTGGTTGTGGTTCTTATTGAATGAGCTAATAGATGACACCACATAGGCCTAGGAGGATCCTAACTACAAATTCCACTACTCTTGGCTGTTCCTCTTGATCTTGTTCACCCTGTGAGCCAACCCGCCAGATTACAAACAAATGGACGTCCCACTAGATTTCCATGGGGAAAAGTACCAGAACTTGTGGGAAGAAAAGAAAGAAAAGATCTGGCAGAAGGATTAAAACATCGAGTTATTTTTTCACATAGAGGCGCTACACGATGTTGTCTGACAATCCCACCGATTTTGGGCTACAATGGTGCGCATGAATGCGGCCTTCATTAATTTCCAGGTCGCTCTACATAACATGGTTTTGGATCCAAAGAAGGAAATAGAAAAACAAGTGCACCATGCAGGGTTCATAATCACTGATGCTAATGTGGATGGAATTCTTAAGGAGTGGCCAGATGAATGGCGTGGCCCACTAGCAGAGCCACTACCTACGGGTCAAAACGAAGAGGACCCACTAGTGCACCAAGTTAATGGCCAAGAAAACAAAGGAGGCGACGATCAAGAAAATCATTTGCAAGATGGGAATGAGGAATATGATAATAAGGATAGGAATAGATCTAATCATAGTGATTCAGAGTGCATGCCTAGTCAGGAGAACATCCCAACCTAGCATCAAACATAGCCCCTGTGAAAGAGGAGGAAAGCAAGAAAAACAACTAACAAGGATACCTTAACTAAGGAGGATGTCTGTGTGATAGCAGAATTTGTCGCAGATGTCGCAAGAGACAACCTCGCCACCTTAACGACATATTAAACAAGTGTCATTGATCGGGTGTTACAGCACCTTAATCAGCTAGTAGAGGCCATTAATGATGTCAGAGCCACTATGAAGGCTGAAGCATATGGCATGGATCCAAGTGTCCCATTAGTCATGCCTGAGCGGGTGCTGCTAATCAAGGTCAAAATCCAGGCACAAGTAATGGAGAAAAGAATGGTTGAGTTTGATACAGATATGCATTAGTTCAAGAACATGAGCATAGAGTTCTCCAAATTAAACTTAAACAAAGTCTATGAGATCCAGTAGGAAGTCATGACTGAATTACAACTGTAGGAGAATGTCGTTTCCTATAAGGAAAAATAGCAGCAAAAGAAGGAAAAGGAGTGCAAGGCCCTCCTTAGGGACAAAGAGCAGGAAATTATGGCACATGAGCAAAGAAGGGTTTCACTCACTCAAACTATTAAGAATGCCATTGCCAGGTTCCCACTAGAAGCGGGCCAGGAAGATGAAGATTCAGCAGCAAAGGTTTCCTGGCTGTTGCGCATTGCATTGGAACTAAAGAAGCAGGTAGAGGAGCTTCAGGCTAGGCATGTACTAAGCACACCTCCTGAGGTGCTCGAGGAGAGAAGAAGAGTAGTGTCTGAGGCTGCTAGGAAGATCACATCGGGAGAAACACTCTGCGTGAAGGTAGTTGGAACAGTTTCCATTATTTGGGAAGTGTTCCTGGAAGATGAAACTAATGAGAACATAAGGGAAATTTTGCGATAGGCAGACGAGAAAATCATTGCAGCAAAGGTATAGATGAAGAAGATTCCTTCCATAAGAAGGTGATAAAAATTGCAGAGATCAAGCGACAGCAGCAAGAAGTCCAGGCTTTATGAAATCAAGAGAGGGCTAGGGAAGCTAAGGTGGAGACACATCAGTCAGAGGTCACACGGCTCACAGGACTAATTCAGCCTGTGCAACAGAAGCTTCAACAAATCACACAATCACTAGAGGCAGGACTGTCAGAACATATCAGTTCCAACTGTGTAGAGAAATTTTCCACCCAGGAAGAGGAAGTCACAGAGGACATTTCTAAAGTGCAATACATGGTGAAAGAGTTCTAGGAAAAGTTTAGTCCTCCCGTGCAGCCTAAACCTACGCCACAAACAAAAATTTTGGGCAAAGTAAATTTTTGTGGCAGGACATTCTTGCGAAAAAAATCATTCTGCCTAGTGGCTCGAAACAAGCCACATGTAATTGTTGGGGGCCTATAGGGCCAGGAAAAAGGCCAAGGAAAGTGCACAAGGAAGAAGTGCACGTGCAAGAAATGAAGGGAAAAAGGTGTGTGTGGCAGAAGGTAAAAGTAGGTTAAGAAGGAATCGGCGCAAAAAAGATAAAAATATGCATGCAATCGAGAAAGAATAGGAGGAAAGTTGTGATAGGATAGCTACGAAAAGGAAGGCAGATACAAGTCAGTGGAAGAGGCAGGTGAAGAAGTTAAAGATGGAAGCTAGAAGTCAAGGAAAACTATAGAAGGACAATCCAGCAAAAGAAGGAAGGACAGTTTTGCGGCTAGATATGACTAGTACAGATGAGCTGAAAGACGTTTATGCGGCTAGTTAAAGTTGTAGTTAATGTCTTCCAAAACTTTCACGGCTAGGTATGGGCTAACATTTATGTAAAAGAAGATATTTTGTAAGTTTTTGAGTCGATAACAACTGAGTTGTACTCAGTCGACCCTGCAAGGTCTTGTAAATATTATAAATAGGAGGAACCCTCTCTATATAAGGGTTCATTCCTTCATTCGTTGGTTCAACGTTATATATAAGTCAAAATTAGAGAGTCAGTTAGAGTCCATTGGAATTCGGTAAGATTGAGTAGAAGTGGAAGCCTGTTGAGTCGTGGATCTTGCAGTTGTGTGTGCAGACCGCTACAAGTAGAAGGAATCTATAGCTTGATTAAGTATAAGGGATCATTTACATCACATTGTCACACCAGTTGTTGGGTTATAAGGATGAGGTTGGGCCGCGTGCACGTTGCGATGCCTCTCGGTACTATTGTCGTGCTACAGTAAGACTCCATCTTGTCTCCTTTGTCGAGTGCCTTGGCCCCGCGCCAAGGGACTATACTCCCTCACCAATTGTGGAAACATGGTTCTAGAAGTTCCCATTAGATCTCTCAGGTGATACTGTGCCTTCCTCGCAGGTGTTACCGATTGATCTTGTTCTGTTGGGACGATGTCTTGTGCTTTCTTGTTGGTATTGTGGTGTTATTGAACCATGGGTCGAGACAAGAAGAGGAAAGAGGCCAATAGTGAGTTAGTTGAGTGAGTCACTATGTGGATGATGAGTCAATTAATGAATCATGTACCAAATACCTCAATTAGGGAAGTGAGTCATAGGATAAGATTTAAGGTTTATTGTAATCGAGATTTGTTAGCAGATTATGTGGATCTGAACCAGAATGGTTCATGAATCTTGTTGTGTATATATGTAATCCTACGAGTCACAGTAGAGGGGGAGATAAGAGACAGGGAAAAAGAGAGATACAGAGGATAGATAGAGGTCAATAGGGCCTATAGGAGTCATGGAAGGCCAATTAAAGATATAGGCCTTAGGAGATCAAAACGCAGGTTCTAAGACAAATTAAATGTATAATTTCCTTGTGTAAATGAAGAAAATTCTTATTCTGCATATATCTATACGTGTTAATGAATTCAGTCTAAATTTATAAATTCATGAACTAAATGTTTGGATAAATTCTTTGTCCCTATGTGAAAATCCTGTATATGAATTCAAGGTTTCTGAAAGAGGGAGAAGCAGAGATGGATGGATCGATGCTCTGAGCCATCAAAGTTAGATGAATGATCCTTTGAGGATTTTATAAATGAATGTGTGTGTGTGTATTAACCCTATTGTAGGTCAAGGAATCAAATTCGATCATTGAAGGATCGAGTCAGACGAATATTCAAGCTTGTGCATGGCTTGACTGATTAAAGAAAATTGATTCCACAGATGCGTAAGTAAAATATTAACCAATCGTTGTGAGAAATATCAGACGCTGGGAATGATCTTAGAATAATATCAATGGTAATGATCAAATTCTGCAAAGATAAGATAAGATCCACATCTAATCTCAGATCAATGGTCAGGAGGGAAGCCACATGAAATCAACAGTTGTAAAGAGTTGCGGAAGGAATTGCAGGAGGGAAATTATGCAAGTTCAACTTTTGGAAAAGTTTGATCCACAATCTGCAATCTGATTGCAGAAAGGATTGTTGCAGCCACATAATTATGGAATTCAAATTTGGAAATTGGAAATTTCCGCAACTCGCAAATGCGAAAACTGAGTTGCAGAAACTTTGTTGCGAAAAGGAGCTTGTGGAAAGGTTGAAGTTGTGGAAACCCTATTTGCAGAAAGATAGAGTTGCAGAAACTCTAATGCAGAAAGAAGCTTACGGAATCCTATCTTGAAAAATTGAACCTACGGAAGCAGAGCTGTGCGATAAGATTTCATAAGAAGTTTTAACACATCAATTTGGCTATCAAGAAGGGTTTAAAGTCCCTCCATGCTCTAAAGTTCATGTGTTTGATCTCAGAGGTGGAAAAATCATGCCACCAAGGTGGGGTTGGAATCACTAGGAGGGACTGAACCTTGGTCAATGTGAGTTCAAATGAAACAAATGGTTTCGTTAGTCGGATCATGAATCATTTTAGGGAGGGACATGTGGCATCCGGAGAAGGATGAAATCCAATATTGGGTGGATTTTAAAGCATTAGAGTTTGCATGAGAAGAGAGTAAAGGATTTCAGTTGAATCCAATAGATTGGTTGGGTTGATATCTGTACATGGATATTCATGAAATTTTCTTTTCCAAATTTCCTATTGTGTTGCATGAGTGGTTATCGAAGTTGGAAACCTAGAAAATAAACTTTCAAGGAGAACTGACCGAGTGGAATCCTCAGTTGATTAAGTTACTGAAAAGTGTAATCAACCCTGTGTTAAAGGCTATTTATTTTTGGGTAGATAGAATTTTGCAAGGATATATTACTGAGTTTTTTGTCGACACAATAACCTCATATAGTGAGGCGGAGAAAAAAAAAATTCAAGGACTTTGCTGAAGATATTTGTCGTCCTTGAAAACTTGGATAAATATGCTTGTAAGTGAAAAAGGAATCTTACGAATGTGATATTTGAGAAATGTGCACAGAAGGGTGGATATGTCGCAACAGATTTGTGTGAAAAATGACACAAACTAAGTTGAGATGTTCCCTGGAGATAGCGGAACTGAACTAGAGGTTGGTTATTTGAGAAGTGGAAGAATATTTAGGTTGGCAAACAGAATAAATACTATAACGGGAAGATAAATTTGCAGTACGACTAGAGGAGAAGACTACAAACTTGTGTCACACTTGGACAAAGGCTCTTGCGACAAAGAAGAAGAATATCAGTCGATATCCAAAGGAGAAGAAGAATCAAAAGAAACTCCAAAACCATAGCACGAGTACGATACACCAACAACGTCACATACATCACCATAGGTAAGATCTAGAAACTCATCTCCAATTGGGTTTGTAAATATAAATTGTACTAACATTGTGAATAGTGGAAAAGAGACTCTGACTACTCAAATTCATCGCTCAAGTGTATTAGGAGCCAACATAATGGTTGGAGCAGAAATTAAGTTTCCAATATTTAATGGAAATGGGTTGGAATACCTAGAGAAACATTGATTTCTTTGTGAGATCATATGGACTATGTGATAGGTCCAAGATGAGGAAATAAAGAAAGCACATATGGTCATGACTCTATAAGGTCGTGCACTATATTGGTACACCAAATTTTCTATAGTTCCAGTAGGAGTTGCGTATAAAATGCTAGACCAGATTCGGATCAGAATGATGGTTAAGTTTAGAATGAAAAAATATGAGTCACGGTGCATTACAGAGATTAAATAAATAAAGTAGTTACCTATAGAGTCTGTTTAGGACTTTGACTAGATATTTAATACATTAATGGCTAAAGTGAGCTTCCAGATGTTAGATGTGCAACACAAGGAATGGTTCATTGCCTCATTATTGTCGCACATCTAGATTCCATTAATGCAACATAAGATTGTGTCACATACAGAAGCCCTAGAAATAGTAATGAATCTAGAATCCTCGCTGATTGGAGAAACCGGTGCAGGAACGATGTAGATTCAATTGCAACTAGAAAATCTTACGGTGCATCTCCAAGACATCAAGAAAGGGAAAGAGGTCCAAGAAGAGATATGGTGTACAAGATGTATAACAGAAGGACACCATAAAGATAATTTTCCAACACTTATGAACTATGTCCTATCAGGGGCACTAAACCCTATAAACACTCAAGAGATTCCTTGGTGTAAAATGTGCCAGATTAGAGGTCATTGATCAGAAGAATCTTTGTATTTATAGAAGATTGTAAGTACACCAACTAGTTTGTTTTATAATTTTTTTAAATCTGTAGGACATGATGAGAAAGATTGTAGAGAATTTCAACTGCTGCAAGAAAAAAAGGTGGTTAACTACTTAATGAAGAATGATGAGAAAATGCAAGTTGAACAATCGCAAGAATAGTACCAACCTGCTCAATATCCACCAACACAATTTCAACAACTGCAATATCCTCAGCCACAATATCAACCAAATCAGTATCTTCCACAGCAGCACTACACTCAACCTGGGGGGGTGGAAATTTTTGAGGAAGGGGACAACATCAACAACAAGGAGGAGGATTTGGTCGAGGAAGAGGCCAATTCATATGTTATAACTATGGACAACCAAGACACGTTGCTCGAGATTGTGCAAGTCCTATGAAGACTTGTTCCCATTGTGAATCATTTGATCATACTATCGAACAATGTCTGCAACTGATTGCGAAGTGGTAGGCTCAAAATATGGAAAATCCCAATCTGAACCCCAACTAGAACATCCAGATGATTTATGTCGATCCAAGAGAAGTAAACATTGTTTTTTTTCATAACAAGAGGTGTTGCGACTGGAGCAAACTAGGATGCACAAGATGGACAACCGTAGGTATGACCAGTGGCATGGAAGAAAGTATCGGTCAACATCCAGAAAGAGAAGGAAGTATTCTTCGACACCAGACTATAATTTGTTAGCACAAATAAAGCATCAACATCTGGAAAAGTAAAAGAGATGCCTAAGAGGTTCGATCAAATACTATGGAAGCAACCAACAAGGTTGGTTAGTAAGCTTAAAGAATTTTTCAAAAGTTTCTTAGCACTAATCCATGATAAAGGTGTTGTCACAGAATTGACAAAACTTATAGAAGAAACTCCATAAGAGTTGCAACCCAAAAAAAGAGTTAACCATGTCTAGAAAATATTAAAAACTAGTTGTGAGTTGTGAATGACAGCACAGATAGGAGAATATGACATGGATTATATAATTCTGGATCAAGGCTCTAATGTCAATATCTTGATAAGGAAGAAAGACATTGGAAATCATGTACAATCAGTGACTGGATTGGTCTCCCATTCAATTAAGGTTATAAAATCAGTCAAAGGTCCTACCCATAGGGAAACTTACTCAAGTACCTATTGAGGTAGAAGGTCTGAGAACATATGCAAAATTTGAAGCGATCGACATCATTGATGATACAAACCCATATCCTGCACTTTTAGGGATTGACTAGGTGATAGATAATCAGACCATCATCAATTTTAAGAGAAGAATCTTGTCATTTGAATATTCAGAGATAAGGGTGGTCACGCCGATTGATCCGCTAGAAGGATAGAGATATGTTGAACTAGTTAATAGTGAAGGACAAGGTGATAACCTGTATCATATATATAACATTATGTCCTCGCTGGATGATTATATAAATCCAACAGCTGATGGAAATATTAGTTGGAGGAAAGTTAGCTCCTGTATGTCTGATTCAGGTGAAGAATTAGAAAATTAGTAGAATCGGATGCACAAAGTATCTATGAGAAGATGCATAAGAATAACAATATCTGTGCAATAGGTGGGAGTTGAGGCAAGTGAGCTACCCACATATAAATATTTTCCTAATCTTGCATCTTTTCTATCAGAATTTGAAGCAAAAGTCATAGAATCGCAGTGATTATCTGCCTTGGAATTTGTGCTCAAAGTTACGCACACTAGATGTCGGGGTACACATAAAATTTTTATCTTTGAGTGGATGCATTGTAGAAGATTGTTGGATATCATCTTTGGAGAAGATATCAGTTATACTAGTCGCAAGTATATAGGATTGACAAATCCTGATGAACATATTGAGCATTATCGCATGACATGGCAGGAATATCCACGACAAGAATGGGTTCATCACTTCATACATACACTGGACATGATACCAAGGAATTGGTATACATATGTTGAACTACGATGAGGAACTATTGAATAGGAAGATCTAGATACTAGTTTCACACATACCTTCAAGTTCGGAGATGATCACCCAACAATTGATGCTTCACTGCAAATTATGAAAGAAGAGATATTTGAGGAAATCCCTATCACAGTGACAAATTTCCATTAATGCAGTATGATAATCAACCATTGGATGGAGAAATACAATGTGATGGTAGAATCATATAATAATGACCCGCTCGACCTAAACATACCTGATTCAGAAGGTATACACGTAGTGGATGGATTTGGTATTCCTAGTGGCCAATTCATGAGTCCACTTAAAATTAAGAAAGTTAATATTGGCTCACCTGAGAAATAAGAGTTCGCAAATATTGCATATTATTGGAATGAAGAGACTGTAGGGAAGATCACTTATTTATTACATGGATTTCAGTATATGTTCCCTACCAAATTTTCATAGATGAAGGGATAGTTAGATATCTCGATGAAATGAAAATACTTTTGAGACCCAACACAAAATCAGTCAAGCAACGACCATACCGATTGAATCCACGATACAAAGAAAAAGGCAAGGATTAGTTGGACCAAATGTTAGAGGTAGGTGTTATAGAACATGTCAAGGAATCATATTGGATTGATTTTATAGTAGTCCAAGACAAGAAGACCTCAAGCGGAGTCAGAATTTTTGTCGACCTAAGAAATTTTAATGATGCTTGTTTGCATGACCCATTTCCGACTCTATTTACAGATAAAGTAAGGGAAAGTGTCGGAGGACAAGAAATGTACTCATTCGCTGATGGATTTTTTGGTTACCATCAGATTAGGATTGCAAAGGAAGACTGACACAAGACTACCTTTGCGACAGAGTGGGGATGTTTCCAGTATTTGGTAATTCCCTTTGGACTTAATATTTCTCCTATGATTTTTTCCATAATTGTAGTAGATTCCTTCAAATATTTTATACATAATTTTCTTGAATTCTACTTTGATGATAGGAAAGTATTTGTACTCATAAAATACCATATTGAGAGCCTTCGAATGTTGCTAGAACGTTGTCGCAAATATCAAATTTCACTCAATTTGAAGAAATGTATCTTTTGCACCCCATTTGGAGTTCTTTTAGGCCATGTGGCCTACTGCAATGGAATTTTGGTCGACCCAAAAAAAATTGCAATCATTCTCGACCTACCACCACCTACCAGAGTTAAACAATTAAGAGAAGCACTGAGACACACTGGATACTATAGAAAATTTATCAAAGGATATGCGGAGGTGACTGCTCTGATGGAAAAACTTTAAAAAAATATCTCGAGTTTCAATGGAAAGAGAGATTCCAAGAGAGTCTAGACATGCTGAAAAACAAAATGGCTACTACACCAATCTTGTATTCCCATACTGGAAAAAGGATTTTCATGTTCATGTTGACGTGAAGTCTATCGTGCTTAACATGGTACTAACACAAACTTGTGAAGGATCAATCAATCATCCCATTTCCTTCGCTATAAAGAAGTTATTGACTGCAGAGAAAAATTGTACCACGAAAAAATGAGAAGATTTACCAATGGTATATGCACTACATAAATTCATACATTATTTATTGGGTGGACATTTTAAGATGTACACTGACCATTCTGCATTGAAATACTTGGTCAATAAGCTAGTGTTGGGAGGGGGAATATCTGTCGGTGGCTTCTCCTCTTCCAGATATTTGATTTTGAGATAATTGTTAAACCCAATCGATTAAATTTCAAGCCAAAGCATATTTCAAGGATAGAAAGTGGTGAAGAGCCTAGTAACCTGGATGATAATCTTCATGATCTGCAACTGTTTGCGATAACCATTTTTGATGGCCATTATAGATATATTACAATTTCTGAGTACAGGTTATACTCCAACTGAGTTCACCCTAGCACATAACAAATAGTTAGCTACACGAGATGCAGATTTCTAGTTGATCACTCGACAATTGAACAAATTGGGTCTTGATGAAATTGTTCATCATTGTGTTTTGGAGCACAAGCGACCATTGATATTGAATGAAGAACATGTGGGTGTTGCAGGAGATAACTATGCAAGGAAAGCTACAGCATGAAAATTTTTGCAAGTATTATTATGGTGGCCTACCATGCATTCGGATCCCTGATATTATTGTCACAACTGTGATGTTTTTCAAAGGACTGGAAAGTCATCGCGATAGGACGAAATGCCATTAGTACCTCAAATAAATTTACAAGCATTGGATAAATGGGTCATTTATTTTGTGGATTCTATCATTCTGACTGGAAAGTGCACTATTGCACGTTATATTATTACTACAACTGATTACTTAACTAGATGGGATGAAGCAGTTCCAGTAAAGGATTGTAATGATGTGACCGTTGTGAAGTTTATATTTGAGAATGTTGTGCAATTATTTGGATTCCCAAATATCTCAATGAGTGACCAAGGTATGCACTTTGTCAATCAATTGATTGGAAACTCATGGAAGAAATCTATATCTAGCATAGAAGGAAAACACCTTATCACCCTCAAGCAAATGGAGTTGTCGAAGCCTTTAAAAAAATTCTAGAGAATAAATTGACAAAGGTTTGCAATGTTCAAAGAGATGAGTGGGATCATAAAATTCCAACAGTATTATGGGAATATCACATGACTTGCAAGAAATTGACAGGACAAACTCCATTTTGGTTGGTGTATGGACAGGAAGTTGTGATGCCTATGGATTATATTGTCTCGAACTTAAGAATTGTTGCAATAACAAAGATGATAGATGACAATGTTGTTGAAGAAATATTGTCGCAACTTGTGTAGATGGAAGAAGAATGTTATGTCGTAGGCTTTCATCAAAGTGTGGAAAAACAAAGAAAAAAATCATGGCATGATCGACATGTTAAGAGAAAGTAATTTGAGGTTGGACGACGTGTTCTTATGTATGACAATAAATTTTTCAAGCATCTAGGAAAGTTAAGAACAGATTGGTTAGAACTGTATATCATCACAAAGATAACCGAAGGAGGAACAGTGAAGTTGCAAAATTTAGATGGAACAGAGGTCCAAGGACTACTGAATGGAAGTCGACGTAAGCCATATCATGATAGCAGTGACTTGGTTGCCTAAAAGAGAGAGAGAGAGAGAGAGAGAGAGAGAGAGAGACAGGCAAGGAAAAGAGAAAAAGGAAAAAGAAGAAAATTTGTGTGCAAAGAGTGATAGTCTATCGTAGTAAAACGATGAAGTCTCACAGACTTGGTGTATGGTGCAAACCAAAAATTTAGGGAAAATACAAATAGTTTGTCATAAGAGAAGGATATCTGGGAAAGGGAAGAAAACAGGTCGCAAGGAGTGTGACATTGTGGCTATAAATACGACCAGTGTAGATATGACAGTTGGATGTCATTTAGTTACGACCAAACAGATGGTGTCGGTCATCCCAATAGGACAGCTGGAGTGCATTAAGCTGAAAATGCCACGAGAATATGATGGTGGGTTGTTAACTCAATTCAGCCATGATTGCAATGAAATCATAGAAAAAAGTGTGGGCTACATGGAAGTTTCTATATGGTGATTCAAAAAGGTGATCCACATGATGGATCGCGTTGCCACTATTCCACTCAATGGTTGTGCATGTGAAGATCTGACAGACTTAACAAGTAGGTATTTCCCACATTCCCCTTCATTTTCAAATCAGTCAAATGCACTGTAATGAGGAGTTTCTCTCTACAACACCCAAGGTCGAAGTAAATTGTTACAAAAGTATGGTTATTATGATTCTTAGAAACATTGCACTCACAGCCATGTCACCTATGCTAGTTAAGGGACATGTTGTTGGATATGTTCCACCGCAAGCAAGGATGGGATTGGAAGATGAGATAGTTCAAGTCCTCCCTTAAAGAAGGATACACACAAACCTACCTGGTTCGACAATGAAGAAGCATTCTATTTCCCACAAGAGTAAATCTTTCTCATCATTGTTGGTGAATAATGAAGATGCATCGGTTGGAATTCGATTTCCAAATGACATTGCACCGAAACCGCTTAATGAACTTGTGGAATGATTTGTCACAGTGAAAAGTATCCATTCCTAGAGCCTATCGGTCTGAACTGGCATTTGAATAATGACAAATAGAGATAAAGTCCATCACCATTGTCATCAATTGTACAATAAGCATAGGATATAGCTGGCGATGGTGTTTAAACGAAGAAGCTGAAATGGCAGATTCCAATGATGAAAAGTAAGACATCAATGAGATGGAAAATTTTATCATCAAAGAAGCAGAAGGCATCGATGAGATGGAGGACTTCACCATTAATAGAATATAAAATACAATTAGATGCCAAATTTCATGTAGACAAAGAATAAGTTGAGCTGCATAGTCTTCCCGTGAGAGGTAAGAAACCAAAGGACATATGCCCAGGCATGCACTTCGGATCTCATCTTCAACTTTGAGAATCGGTTATGTTAATGATATTTTCCATCTCGTCCATCCTACCACTCCAAAACAATAACTTTATCTAATAGAAGAAAGAACGAAAGCAGTAGCAGATGCTACCAAGAATATTAAAGAGGCAGAGGCACTATGTGCTAAAGCTGTCAACCAAGTTTCTCGGGATTAGGAAGCTTTGATGGAAGATTTTAAACTAGAGAAAGTCGCAAAGTAGCTATGCACAAATAAGATAGAAGTAACTCAACTGAGGAATGAGATGAAGCAGTTACCCTTAGCACAGAAGATGGCTAAGGAGACAAAAATGAAGAAATGCAGCAGCAAGTGACGGTGTTGTGCAAGCAACAAAAACAATGGCCAGAAAAAGTTGAATAGTTGCAGTCTGAAGTTGAAAGAGTTTTAGACATTATTCATCTTGTATATCAAAGAATACAACAATCAGTGCAAGAAACAAGGCTCGTACCATCACAACACCTCAGTTTCAACCTTGTGGAAAATTTATAGAAAGCAGAGGAAGATGTGTGAGAGGAGACACAAAAAGTAGTGAAAACCTTGCAATATTTTCAAGTTCAACTTGGAACAAGTAAAGAGATGGAAGAATAGCTTTGTGTGGATCAGAATGATCCACATGTGAGTGTTTGGGGCCTATTGGTCCTAGGGAAAGATTGGAAAAATTCAGTTAGAATTCTTCCCAAGGATGGAAAAGAGTCAGGTCGCAAGAAGTAAAAGGATATGCGATAGAGGTAAAGAAGGAAAGAAGGAAAAGGACTTGCGATAGAAGAAGATGTTGAAGGAAGGAAGATAAGATAGAATAAGTAGAAAGAAAGGAAGATGAAACAGAAGAAGAAAAGAAGCAAGCAAAGAAGAAAGAGATAAGGAAAGAAGCAGATAAAGAGAAATCTGTAACAGAACAAGAAGAAGAGAGTTCGTGACAAAAGAAAGGTCGCAACGGAAGAAAAAAAAAGATGGAAGGAAAGGATGTGACAGATTTTACCATGTTAGAGGACGTGCAACAATGAAATGACTAGAAAGTGACAGTTGGAAAGATCATGGTACGAGGACAACTAGAGTTGGAGAAAGCCGCACGTATGAAAGCATCTTTGTAATTTGGGCCATCAATGCCTACTAACGTGTATATAAATTAGGAAAGACATCCTATTTCCTAATTGTATGAATTCAGCTCAGAGCAACATGTTAGATTCTATAAAAGGAGGAACCAAATTTGTATGTGGGTTAGCCTCTAGAAGTTTTTTCATGCTAGTCTCAGTAGAATTTGATCATTTAGTGACAATCTGATTGAATTTTCGTCAGTCTGTTGAGTTGTAGAAAGGAGTTCAAGAAACTGTAGCTAAGTGAGCTGGAATGTAAAAGAGAGTGAGTCGATACAAGTTGTACGGTGGATCCTCAATATAGTGGTAGAGGAAGCTGAGTCGATCCAGACTGTGTGCGGATCACCAGTAGAGTCAAGTACAAGAATAGTAACTAATAGAAAATCAGAGATAGTAATAGGAGGAAGAATTTTGTATAGATAAGAAGAGAGATCTAGAACAGATTCTGCAGCTCAGTGCACAAACCAAAGGTGCCATATATTTCTCATGCCAGATGAAGAGATCCTTTGTGATTTTTCACAGATGGGCTTCCTTGTTAGATACTATGTCAAATGTGTGAACGATGAATGTGATTGAATTTCATTTATATGTTACTGTGAATATGTGTTTATGTATTTTCTTATGAATGAGTTTATGTATATTCTTCACATTGTTATTTTGGAATGTTCCTATGTTGCATCAAGTTTGTTATTACAATACCTATCGAAGAGTGGGTTGTAGTGTAGCTTAACAATGTGTAATAAGTACAAACACCCCACCCATCAACTTCTGCTGAGCGCCTTTGTAGAATACCAAGGGACCCGAAATCCCCCACCCAAATGCGGAATATGTTGACTCACCAAATTCACACTCTTTGCATCTCTTTGCATCCTCCAAATCAACTTTTTATCTCTTCATTTGATCCTTTGACCCCATAAATCCCTCTATATTTTCACATATCTACCCAAATACCCAACAAGTATAGTAAGGTATGATAATTCAATTTCCTTTGATTTAATGATTAAATATAATTCTTAAAATATTAGTGACTAATTATACTAGATTCTGCAGCATGCTTTGATTTTAGCAGCAGATTAAACGTCATGAATATTTGCTATACTCCAGGCACTTCCATCTTGCTCAAGTAAAGTCAAATCTATATAGGTCAATTCTCATTGATGACTCACGTATAATCAATGAAATCTTCATCTCTAAGCACTGCATGCCATAGAGATGAAGATATTTTACTAGATAACAAGTTTTAGAGCATCTTTCAAGCATGATAAGTTGCTCATTAATTGAAGGAATCAATTTCCTTCTGTAAATGGTTGTAATATTAAATAGAACATAGGATCTGTTACTGGAAAATTGAGATTAGGTATCTTAGTTCCTTAGCTAGAAAAATCCACGGATTGAAAATGTAAGGGATATACATATAGAATGGATAATGGATGAGAACAATTGCGCTGCTTAAGTGTTGGTTTTTCTGAATTGAACAGAGGTCGACTCATACAATGTTATCCTTATTATTTTAAGTAATGATACATATGTTTATTTAGTCTATAATCTGATGTGTTTCTATTGTTAATACTTTCTTCATTTTAAAAGCATGGTTGTAGCTTAGAATTTAGTCTGCAAATCATTTAAGGACTTGTGGATTTTTTGTAAAGGATCCACCAAGAAGACCATAATCCCCTACCCTTTAACTTTAATTTCTATATAGGATAGATAAGTCAATTAATTACTTTCTATTTTCATTAGGATTAAAAGCTGTGTTTTGTAAGATTGTCAAGCAACTGTAGAAAATGAATTTGTATATGCTTGGAATTTATTTCTGCCTGTTTTATTAATATTGAAGTAATGTGCACAGTGTCTGATAGTTTAGAAACAAGATCGGATGTTAGGTTATATTGATTTAAAAGCATTGTTTTTAATTTTTAGTTTTATAGATTTGATTCATTTTGTTGTAGCTTTAAATTCTAGTTTAAGTCATACATTGCTTCTGTAAAATTTGGTCTTTCAAATGAAATAGACTTAGTTGTGTTTTAATTATAGGATCTGCAGATCTCACTTGTTTTATCATAGCTTAGACTCTAGGTTAATTCAAGTATTTCTTTCAGTAGAATTGGAATTTTGAATATAGATTTAGACTTTGTAATAGTATCCTTTGCAAATTTCATTTGTCCTGATGTAGTTTTCAAATGCAAGTTTAACTTAGAGTAGTTTCAATTAAAATAATTGAATTGAAAATTGAACTCTGTGCTAATATAAAACTTATTAAAACTCATACTAAAAGCAATTGATCAATTTAACAAAATCATTAAGATATTAAATGAGAAATTAATTCCCAGTTCACTTTCTGTCACCTGTTCTGTTTCTGTTTCATTACACAATTGTCTGCTTACCTAGTCTAGTTTCTAGGTTATATTAGAATAACTATCTTTCATTAGTTTATTTTCATTTTGAAGGTAGATGCTTTAAATTAACATTATTCTGAAGATAGTTTGAAAGGTATTTCATCTCTACAATTAAGATAAATTTTGACATTTGAATGTTTTACAGAACTTAGATGTAAGAATATTTGGTTAGTATTTAGAATTTATAATCACTAGGTTAAGAATTTGAATATTGAACATTATTAGATTAGAAGAGTTTAGATTAAAAGTAGATCATATTAGAGTAGATCAAATTAGTATAAGCTATGATCCTGCACATACAGTTCTTGTGACTCAAAGGTTACCTCCCTGGGTTGACATTTTATGAAGGCTATTTGTAGTGATATATTTAGCTCAACATTTTAGCGTCCTTGTCGGGGAGGTACTAAAGGGGTTGGAGTAAAGGTAGATAGGCTTCTTTTACATTACATGACAAGGGGAATGGGAGAAAATTAAGACGAGAGGTAAGAACCTGCCCATCCACTATAGTGGGGTGCCCCAAATCCTTGTTGTTCCTTTTTCACCCAAGTTTGTTTTATGCAAAGTTTGATTTATTTAGAGTATGTTTCCCTTTCTTCAAATATAGATCGTTTACTCTCACATAGTTTAATTTCAGGCATATATGTTTTTATTTTTGAAATTTTAGTTTCATTTCCTACAGTTACTTTTGATGCAAGTATGTTTTTCCTTTCAATAGTATGGAATAGTTCTTTTTTCTTCAGCAAAAGTAAGATTTCTTTCAAGTAGGAATGTTTTTTAGTTTATGGTTTCATAGTGTAGAGTTGGATTGATTTCATTTCAGTATTAGTTTTTTTATTTTAGTCTATTTTCCACCCACCACTTGATTCCAACTTAGTTTCTTTGCTTTCAAGTTATTTACATTTTTGTAATGCATGCATTTGATTTTCTGCATAAACAATTTTTCTGTATATAGTTTAATTTTAGCTTTAAAATTTTAAAAAAATACATCGGGGTGCTGTAAGAAGCTTGTTACTAACACATCTATGAAGAAGGATGTTTGAACTAATACCAGTCTTAAGGATGTTCAAAAATTTGTTGAGTAGATATGGGCTTATTACCGCAAGGAGCTTCTTCAATCCTTGTTGCAGTATCAAGTCCATACCTAAAGAAGAATTCATCTTCCAAAGTGGTTAGCAAATCAATAAGTATTCTCAACATGAGGATCTGGATCTATTCATCCCTCCTTCCTCATTTGGTGAAGGAACCCAAGAATCATGGATAGTAGTAGAGGAAGAAGAACAACTAGAACCTGAAATTGCAGAATTTCTTGCTTGCTTGGTACCAAAGGAAGAATGTCAACTTGGATTAGAAATAAAGGATATTAAAGGAGGAAGTCAAGAAAATAAAGAATCTATTAATATATGGTCTAAGATAGTTTCTCAGTTCCAGCCTTTTACTTTTCAGCAATTTTTGATATCCAAATCATATGAGAAGTTGGTTCTTCATATCTAGGTATTTGTTCATATACATTATGTGAACAATATTGTTTTAGAAATCCTGATTTGTAGGTGGTAACACTAGAAGTATTCATAAACTTGAAAGAGTATTTATACTTCCAATAGCATAGGGTAGTGTAGGAAATAAAAAAATTAAATAAATATAATAAAAAAAATTAAAGAGAAAAATAAGCTTTCCTATGAAAACCAGTTGTCTGGTATAGTCTAGCAAGGGTCTAGTTATAAAACCAAGTGACTGGTTGGCTAGGCTCCGTAATAAATCTTGTTGGTTGTGTCTACTTCATTTCTACAAAAATATCTTTTGTTATGCGCTCAGCTGGATGATGGGAGATTTATTAAGGCTCTCCTTCCAGGAAGTTTCAACCCATCGACTCCAAAACATTTTCTGGGTTTGAAACTTGAGACATTTTTAGGTACCCTGGAGCCTGCATGCCTAAATGGAAGACATCCTTGTCATTTTCTAAGGAAATCCATTAATGTTTCTTGACAAGTGAATTATACCTTTCATTCGACTCCAACAAATATATTCATGATTGTTAGGATGTACCAAGTACCTTGATTTTCATTAACATTAAGGATGGAATATCTCGCATTGGTTAACAACTCTCCTCATTGGTTGGTAATCCAATGATTTATATCTATGTTTGACGCCAAAAAAATTTATTCGCATAGGTAGATTTACATAAAGAAAAGGATGTGGATGAAGACCTTGCAGTTCTTTACTCTATATTCATGGATAGTTCTAGTAGTTGCAGCTTTTATTTTGGGTACATAACATTCAATTCCTCTATTTTCTATAGAAATCCAGTAACATTCAGCATAGTGGACAGCCTGTCAGAAGAAACATTCTCAGTTTTGTAGTAGCATAATCTCTAGAGCAAAGCAAGAGAAACTTGTCACAAAAATTACATTATGTCACAGTAATGACAACATGCGGCAGAAACTCCTAACAGCCCAAAGTATCTTTGAAGAACTTGGTCCTGTAAGGTAAAATTGATTTAAGGTAACGATCATTTCTTTGGGTTTATTTATTTCATTAAATCTAAGGAAATTTCATTATGAATTATACCTATATACTTGCTAAGCCTATTTATTTTTTACATCCTTTTTACCCTACCTCCATTTGGCATCATTCTACAACCATCCTTATAAATAGGTTTTCATCTCTATGGCACATAGTGCCTAGAGATGAAGATCTTATCACCTTAACAAGGTATGATGACATTTCCTCTACCCATGCAACACTCTATTCATTCCTTCATGTTTTCATACACAACAATTTATCATTGCACTGGCAGTTCAATCTCTTCATAAACTTTTTATACACCATGCATTTGAATGATCATGAAGTACAATCTTATGAATTATCATTACATCCAAAGCATTAGAAGCCTCAAGAAACTCTGTTGAGACTTATTATACGCCTATCCAATAAAACTTCATCATTTTCCCAGTTTCTATTTCATCCTCTGTTTCCAATCCAAATTACAATCTCAAAGCAAATTATGGGGCAGAATGGAGCTGAACTCCATGATTCAAGTTCTGTTTCTATGTTGGAAGGTTTTCCTGAATTTAATGCATGCAAGGAAAAATTTGAAGGAACCTGGTATAAATTCTTCCAAACATTTCAAGGGTATGATGACAAAATCACATTGTATTTCGCACTGGGATTTGATGGGAAGGTAGTACACATTGGAAACTTTATTATGATAGTGTCTTAGAAAACAATTGCTCATGCCACCGGTCTTTCTTGTCATGGGCCTGTGTTGGTTTAAAAATAAACCCATAGAGCGTGCAGTTTGTACCAGGTTTTTAAAGGAGGAGCATTAGTCTACAAGATGGAAGAATGGTTTTCCTTGATATTGGATGCATGATTAAGGGTGCAATGTGCTTTATGTATTACAGAAATATTTGACTTATGAATGGAGGTATGTCACCACTCTGAATTACCATGTCCGCCTACTTTTGCATTTTGAAGCTAAATTGGAAATCAATTTATCATATTTTCTATGCAAAAGTATATCTAAGATGTCAATATGGGTTCAGAAGCACTATGGTAATCCTTACAACAGTCTCTACCATCATGGTTCGATTAATATTCTTATTGAAGATGAATTGTGTGTTCGTAAGTATAATGGGGTTAATTTTGTTGAGAGAGTTCGGGGTCTTCCTTCATCTGAAAGCCCTCATTCTCCACACATTCAAGTTTCTCCTCATACTAGAGTTCATAAATTAAAACCCGTTCCTGACCTAGAGCCAGAACCACCCCTAATTGATATTTTTGCATCTGTATTACGAAAATCCAAAAGGCAATGAACTCATCCCAAAAAACCCAATGTTCTAGAATCCACAATGCCGCGATGAACCACCAGAAGTATGACAAGACAACTTCTTAAAGCCTCTCATCTAGCCCTCAATGTACAACTGTCTTTTTTGGTTGATCTGGAAGAATCCCTTGAGCCAAAGCTGGATCTCCCTCAAAAGAAAAAGCAAAAGAATACTCCAAGTCCACTTCCTCCATATGGTGAACATTCCGATTTTATTCTTCCTGATTTTGGTTCTGAACCTATAAACCCTTATCTACATGAAAATCCTCCTGTTCCAAAATATGGCCATGTGGAATATAATCCTGAACTGTTTAACCTCAACAGTTTGACTATGGGTCATTTGGTGATAATTCACCTAAACAAGAACCATGTGGTGAACATATACCTAAAGTTTCTTCCACTTCAGCTATACCTTCTATAATTTCCTAGCTGTAGAAGAAAAATAATAAGATTAAGAATCTTAAAGCGATACTCAAGTCATACGAACAAGCCCAATAGGAAAAAGACCTATTGATTGCATAATCTGAGAGATATAATGAGCAATGGAGAAATTATAGTCTTAAGCTCCTACAGAAGAATGAGAAATTGAAGGGAAAGCATGATAAATCAATTGTGGACATAACACACCTTCATAAATTAGTGAGGAATTGGAGAGTTGAGGCCTCTAAGCACTTATCACATATCAGTCTGTTAAAGAATAAATTGAAGGAGCGATCAAATCCAGCCAGTAGAAAATTGAACATCGTGGTCAATGCAGAATAAGCTCTGTCAGTGGTATTGAAACTCAATTTTGAAATTTTAAAGCTTCTAATAGGTATGTTTGCATGGGGACATGCAAATACACAGGTGTGGGAGAGAGAAGTGACCCCATAGAATAAGCCAGTGAAGAATTGGATATCATTGTCAATACATTCTAAGTTTTGTCAGAAAGATTGGAAATCAGTTTTGAAATTTTTGAATTTCTAAAAAGACATGTTTTCATGAGGCCATGCAAATACACAAGCATGGGAGAGTGTTGGCTCACCAAATTGACACTCTTTGCATCTTTTTGCATCCTCCAAATCCACTTTTTATCTCTTCATTTGATCCTTTGACCCCATAAACCCCTCTATATTTTCACATATCTACCCAAATACCCAACAAGTATAGTAAGGTATGATAATTCATCAAAACCCTTTGATTTCCTTTGATTTAATGATTAAATATAATTCTTAAAGGATTAGTGACTAATTATAGTAGATTCTGCAGCATACTTTGATTTCAGCAGCAGATTAAATATCATGAAGATTTGCTATAGTCCAGGCGCTACCATCTTACTCAAGTAAAGTCAAATCAATCTAGCTCAATTCTCATTGATGACTCACGTATAATCAATGCAATCTTCATCTCTAGGCACTACGTGCCATGGAGATGAAGATCTATTACTAGATAACAAGTTTTAGAGCATATTTAGAGCATGAGAAGTTGCTCATTAATTGAAGGAATCAATTTCCTTCTGTAAATAGTTGTAATATTAAATAGAAGATAGGATCTATTACTAGAAAATCGGGATTAGTAATCTTAGTTCCTGAGCTATAAAATCCATGGAACGAAAATGTAAGGGATAAATGGATAATGGATGAGAACAATTGCGTTGCTTAAGTGTTGGTTTTTCTGAATTGAACAGAGTTCGACTCATACAATGTTATCCTTATTATTTTAATTAATGATACATATGTTTCTTTAGTCTGTAATCTGATTTGTTTTTGTTGTTAATACTTTCTTCATTTTAAAATCATGACTGTAGCTTAGAATTTAGTCTGCAAGTCGTTTAAGGACTTGTGGATTTCTTTGAAAGGATCCACCAAGAATACCATAAGCCCTTCCCCTATAACTTTAATTTCTATATAGGATAGATAAGTTAATTAATTACTTTATGTTTTCATTAGAAGTAAAAGTTGTGTTTTGTAAGATTGTCAAGCAACTGTAGAAAACAAATTTGTGTATGCTTGGAATTTATTTCTGCCTGTTTTATTATTATTGAAGTAATGTGCACAGTGTCTAATAGTTTAGAAACAAGCTCAGATCTTAGGTTATATTGATTTAAAATCATTTTTTTTAATTCTTAGTTTTATAGATTTCATTCATTTTGTTGTAGCTTTAATTTCTAGTTTAAGTCATACATTGCTCGTTAGAGGAAATTTCAACTCAAAATGGGCCTTTTAACCATAATTCAAATTCCATGTCATCATGTTTTAGCCAATGAAATTGCTTTAAATTTGAAATACTGTGTAGGTCTTAAACAATTTCATAATATAAATTTGGGGATAGGTATCATAAAAAAACCCACTTTTTTTGTTCGTATTTTCGACATATCTCCCTGTGTTTTTACTCAAATTTTGATCAGGAGAGCTCGTTGGATGCAAAATTAAATTCCTCATCCAACGAGTACCCACATATCATATTTTTGATAGACCCCACTACCCCAAAAATAAGAAATACCTGAAAAAATGTGATGTTGACAACATCATGTTTTTTCAGGTATTTCTTGTTTTTAGGGTAGCAGAGTCCTTCAAAAGTATGTCGAGTGGGTACTTGTTGGATGCAAAATTTAATTTCGCATCCAACATACTCTCCCGATTGAAATTTGAGTAAAAACACAGGGAGATATGTCAAAAATACGAACAAAAAAAGTAGTTTTTTTCTTTTCTTCCTCCAAAATTAATAATTATTATTTTATTATTTTAACTATTATTTTATTATTTTTCTTAGGAGACCCATTTTGAGTTGAAATTTTCTCTAATGTCTGTAAAATTTGGGATTTCAAATGAAATAGACTTAGTTGTATTTTAATTATAGGATCTGCAGATCTCACTTGTTTTATCATAGCTTAGACTCTAGGTTAATTCAAGTATTTCTTTCAATAGAATTGGATTTTTGAATATATCTTTAGACTTGGTAATAGTATCCTCTACAAATTTCATTTGTCCTGATGTAGTTTTTAAATGCAAGTTTAGCTTAGAGTAGTTTCCATTACAGTAATTGAATTGAAAATTGAACTTTGTGCTAATATCAAACTTATTAAAACTCATACTAAAAGCAATTCACCAATTTAACAAAAGCATTAAGATATTAAATGAGAAATTAATTCCCATTTCACTTTCTGTCACTTGTTCTGTTTCTATGTCGTTACACAGTTTTCTGCTTACTTAGTCTAGTTTCTGATTTATATTAGAATAAATAGCTTTCATTAGTTTATTTTCATTTTGAAGGTAGATGCTTTAAATTAAGATATTCTGAAGATAGTTTGAATGGTATTTCATCTCTGGAATTAAGATAAAGTTTGACATTTGAAAGTTTTATAGAACTTAGATGTAAGAATATTTGGTTAGTATTTAGAATTGATAATCACTAGGTTAAGAATTTGAATATTGAACATTCTTAGACTAGAAGAGTTTAGATTAAAAGTAGGTCATATTAGAGTAGATCAAATTAGGATAAGCTCTGATCCTGCACATACAGTTCTTGTGCCTCAAAGGTTACCTCCCTGGGTTGACATTTTATAAAGGCTATTTGTAGTGATATATTTATCTCAATAGAATACTAGTTCTGGTAGTTACCCATAGGAAAGACATCTCGAGTGAGACTGCATATGTGTCGCAGGTGCTGCCTACTGAGCCTTGCTTTGTCAGGCCAATATCTTGGAATTTGTTTCACGCTTAGGAGGGATTAAACCTGGGTCAAGGAGGGTTTGAAACCAACAACATTTATATTTCTTTCACATTAAATATATTTAGGACATACAAACTATACCTGTCAATTCCATTGTTGACCTTCTTGTACATGTAGTTTTTATTTCACCTACATCAACTATATGAAAAAGGGATGGTTCAGAGACTATTCGATGTATAGTTGGAATCCAATACATGTCATGCTATATAATTGACATAAACACTTTGGGGAGAACACTACCAAATTGAAGGAGCCCAATTTGATAACCTTAGAGGTTTAGATACTCGTCCATCTTTAGCAATCAAAGGCGGTCGTCTTACAAAATTCAATGGGAAAACGGTTGGAACTATCTCCAACACAACTCTTTTTATAAACCCAAATATTGAAGAAATTGTCCTTCTCCAAACATGGTTTCATGATAATGGATTTCATTCAGCCTCTCCATCTTTGAGCCAAAAATCAATGCCTCTAATTCTGCCCTACGCAAACACATTACCATCAATGAGCTACAAACTCTCGAGCCATCTGAAAAGAAAATTTGGTATTATGTTGTTGCAACCATCACAAATGTTAACATGGATGACTTTCATTTCCTTGCATGCCCTCTTTTTGTCGATGGAATACAATGCATGAAAAAAATACCCATGAAGTTGGAAACATTTGGCATTTTGGTAAATGTGATGGGGATTTTATTGAATGTGACTACCGATACATACTAAAAGTTGACTTGCAGGATGTATCTGGACACCTTTATGGTGTCATATATTTTGATGATGTTGCAAACCAAATCATGGGCGTTTCTGAAAAATGCTTGTGCCTCCTCTCAACTTAACCAACATCCCTTGCTAAAATAGCCCACAATATTTGCAACAGACAATTCCTTTTCACCCTTTCAGTTAGAACAGATACATTTTGTGGAACTGCATGCCTAAAGGTTGTAATTGTGATGGTTGAATACATTTCATCAACAACTTTACCTGGTTCTCTTCCTTCCTAAAACCTTTGTTGATTTATTCCCTAAACATCCAATTTCCCAAATGGATTGCACTCCACACTCATGCATCGTTATCTTTTGTAATAATTACCTCAAGTCTCAAAGTTATCCTTATTTCATGCTTCAACATAGAAGTGCTATTTTTTTACTCCATCAATAGTTTTCCCTTTCAGCAGTTGTAACTTGATTTCTCATACTTCCAATGCACAAACTATCATTTAACATTTTGAACTTAAATGCTATATGCAATCTATATGGTCACTTTTGAATACAATCCTAATTTACTTCTGTACAAAACATTTATTACATTTACTATATTTTTTTTTGTTTGAGCAATACTTATTTTCCATGGCCACTTAATTTTATTGCGTTATATACTAATTGTTTCATACATGCTTTGTCATACTAAACTTTGTTTTTTTATGTTTTTTATTTCTTACAATTAGCAAGCTAGAACTTGTAAATTATTTTTTCCCCTTAAATGTTACTTTTAACCTACATGGTTGCTTTTCAATATGCAACTACTTTACATTTCCTTTAACTTGCATGTTTTATATCCATATACTTTCCAAATGATAGATATACAAAATGTGTCCCTTCCACCAATGACAACTTGTAGATCTGTAACAAGTTTACACTTTTCTTGTAGGCATAATTCCCAACCATGACAATGAACAACCAAATGCACAAAGAATACTTGTATATGCACAAAAAAAACAACAACAACAAGAAACAATGTCTTATTTATAGAGTTGTTAATCAAGATATGTCAATATCCCTTCTCATTTTCTTTTTTCCAATCTTCCACCACACCATCCCTTCCATCCCCTTGCTAAATCCATCCAACACCCCCCTTAATGATGCACATAAATGTTTTGTACAAAATTGGACCAGTTATCTCACATCAATGTATGCTCGATATGCAATGAATATTAGCCTGGCATTTCAACAAAAAAATACATGGTGCATATGCATGCTCTCATTGTATTCTATAAATAAGGGACATCGATTTCTATTGGAAAACAATATGGACCCAGACATACAGCCACCTATCCTTGCAATAATTACACAAGTTGAAGAAATGCTCATTTTTCATGCTAAACCAATCCTACAAGTCACGCATGCCCATGGTGGTCAATATAAATATTTTGGACATACTGTTTGCTTCCCCCGAGACAATTCCAATGTTTCCACAAACCTCCCCCCATTTAATATCAAACCTTGACATCCTTGTCGTTCACAAATGCAACCCTACAAACAAACCCTATGAACTCTTTGTTAGTCGAACACGTGTTCTTGTTGCTCTTGAATACAAAATGGTGAACAATCTGTACTACAAGGATGTTCAAATTAACCCAATTGCATTATCTTCTTTTCCTCTTGATTCAACAGACATTTCCCCTTTTATTTGTTGTTTCAATACCCATGTTACACCATCTCATCAACATAGCTCGTCTTCTATTGTGCAATCACCAAATTTGTTTGAACCCTATGAATTACAATCCTCCTCCTTTATTTCAACACAAAGAAATTCTAGAACTGAGGTTGAGGAAATTATACATTTCTTGCACATACCAGATATCCCACTCTCACCTTCCATTTATTATCCCCCTATTGACGTCTCCCCTACCAATGCGTACAACATAGAAGGACTTTTTTCAATGGTCTTTCCAACCTTATTTCCCACAGGTGTTGCAATGCCTAAACAACCACATATTCATCAATTTGAGATGTGAATATGCACTTCACCTCATTCACTATCATGACAATTGATTTGGCCAACACCCTCATTTTTAATACTAGATATACAATCTCATTATGCAGCATCGAAGTCATGCTACTGCTTATGTTTTTTTCAAACATAGACTTGAATATACACTCCCTCCCACAATACTTGATCTTGTCAATCAATTGCAAGACCTACCTAATGACAAGATTGCTGAAGGGATCATGTGGTTTGGATCTACATTCCTAGAACACATTCGTATTGGAACAAAAGCATAGTTGAACTCATAAATATGATCAATCAACAAGGTACACCAACCTTCTTCTTCACCCTTAGCGCAATTGACACAAAATGGTCGGATTTGCATGCTTTGATGCCTACCCAATGCCTTGCCAATTCATATAAACACCATCAATGGAAGATTCACAACATCATATCCAACTCACATACTACATAACAATATATGCACAATAGATTCAAAATATTCCTTGAAGAGGTGCTTCGAAAAGACCTTCATATAACCGATTCTTGGTGTAGGTATTTTATCATCTCTTACTTCTTATCCTTATCCTCATGTTCGTCACTCGAAAAAAATTCTTTCTAACATATTCCTTTTTTTCCCATGTAGGTATGAATGGAAACATAGGGGATCCACACACATTCATGATTTCATTTGTTTGGTAGATGCACCAAATATGGACACATTGGATTGGGAAGATGATCCTACACTTGAAGCTACAAAACATTATTTTGACACATATGTTACATCCTAGAACCCTCGTTCCAATCACTTGTACACCTCTGGGTTCCATCAACCTGCTATAAATGTTCCATGCAGCCTTAGATCACCATCCATACTTGCATCAAACCACTTGGTTGACTATGAAGAACTTGTAAATTGTGTTCAAAGACACACAAAATGTTCAAAATTAACTTGCCTTCATATAAAAGGAACGTCTCTTAAATTTCATTATGGTTTCCCCTTTTACCTACAAGCTACTTCTTCCTTGTTCATTGATGCAAATGGGCATAAAACCTACAATCCTGCAAGAAATGATTCCCTTATAAATATTCACAACTCGACCATGATTTCTATATGGAGAGATAATGTTGATTTCCAACATGTTCTTTCTACGCATGATGTCCTCAAATACATTTCAAAGTATGCATCAAAATTAGAGCCAAAATCAGAAAGCTACCATGCTATTCTCTCTCGACTCGCAATTTGCAACACTAATTGACGACCATGTTCTTCAACCAATCAGGCAATTCCTAGCACAAACAATTGCAGAACGAGACATCAATGCGCAAGAGACTTGTCGCATACTCCAAAAACTCCCTCTTGTCATTTGAATCCGCTCATGTTTTTTCCTTGAATGTGAGACAAAGTGTTTTCCATTGTGTTTTTAATGACACAACTAACACCCCTCCAACACCCCCCCCCCTTATTTTTTGCATATATCCAAAGACCCCTTCCCTTAAACATCTAACCCTTCTTGAAGTTGCTCATTCTTGGTTTTTATCACCTCATAGGAAAAAAACTCCATGGAAACCAAACTCTCTTCGCAATATTGTTCGAGTCTTTCCACAATTCACTTCCATTCCTCCCTTTGATTCTTCATCTTTTGAATCGTTTTGTTGGAGCGAGATTCTTTTATACAAACCTTTTCGTGCCCTCCTCGATGATATTGGATCCACAAGTTTTGAAATTACTTCTCATTGGCATCGCATTAAAGACATGTATGTTGTATGGCATGTTGAATGCATACCAGAATAACCCTATACACCTCCATCTGATGATTCGACCTCTGATCCAATTTCCTTTCCTTTTGCTTATACCATGGTTGAATGGGAACTTATTTCTCAGATATGCCTTGGAAACAACATGCATATTAATGACCTTGAAATGCTTTGACATCATGATTTTGACAAAAATCACAATTGGACACATAACAATATCCCTACACAATTGCATGAAACAGTCATATCACTCATTGACTTCAATCAGTTGTCCACGCAACTACACGAATACACCTCTTCGCTTTCCAATTCACCTGATTCCTTGTCTCCCACACAACCAATAGGATTTTATCTTGTGCTTTCCCACTTTAGAAACACTACAACCCCCACCCCACTCAAAATGGTCATTCAAGGTACTATAGGAACTGGGAAATATTACCTCATTTCTTGCTTGAATTTTGCACTCCAAAATCCATTTAGACAAAATCCCTCCATGTTGCTTCTCCTGGATCCAACTAGTGTTGTTTCCTTTAACATGCATGCACTTAAAATACATTATACTCTTAGAATACCCGTTGATAAAATGCACTCTCTTAAATTCCAATCCCTTTCAAACCTTCAAGAAGAACTCCGCCATATCCGATATATTCTCATTGATGAAATGGGATTTATTGGCCCAAAATTGTTAACTTGAATGGATGCACGTTTACGTGAAGCCTTCCCTTCGCAATGTACAATCCCATTTAGTGGTTGTTCCATTATCCTTCTTGGTGACTTCAACCAATTTCCTCCTATAAAGAACATCCCCATGTATGCAGGTGTATCCCTTGGAAATGCTCTTTGGTGTACATTTGACACTTTTGTAACATTGTCAACCATTTTTCGCCAACAAGGAGATAGCCCTTCTCAAACTGCCTTTCACCAACTCTTATTGAACCTTTGAAATGCAACACCAACTCTTGAATATTGGTTACTCCTAATCACAAGAACAACCTCATCCCTTTCACTTGCAGATAATTGTTCATTTGAACATTCCACCCACTTGTATGCCACTGAGAGCTCTATTTCATTGCACAACAAACACATGTTAAAACACCTTAACATGCCAATCGCACATTGCTTTGCAGAACAAAGGAATCAACATGTACATCAATCCATAGATGATGACCAATTTCCCTTGAAGGTCCTTCTTTCTATTGGTCAATAGGTTATGTTAACTGCTAATTTATGGGTTGCAATAGGCCTTGTTAACATATCACTTGGCAAAGTCATTTCCATTGTCTACAACTCCAACAATCAACCCCCTACCTTACTATCCTTTGTTTTTATTGAATTCCTCCACTACAAAGGACCCCCATGGGATGCTTCTAATCCTAATTATGTTCCCATATATGCCATAGCAAGAGGGTCACATAGGAAACTACCACTTTGTATAGCATGGGGTTTACCAATTCATAAAGCACAAGGTATGACCCTACAAAATGCAATAATAGATATTAGAAACATTGATAGACAAGGCCTTACATTCACTGCAATTTCAAGAGTTAAATCTCTTTCAATCCTTCGCATATCTCCATCTTTCTCCTTTTCTAGATACTCTCGAATGCAAGAAAATCCATATGTCCAATGTAGGAAACAAGAGGAATCCTTACTTGCTTCAAAGTCTTTACAAGCACATTTGGCTTAAACCTTGCATTTCTTTGCTCTAAGGATGTAGTCTATTTTCTCTATACATGTACTTTCCATCAACACACTTTTTTTATTGTTTACACTCATATTGTTCCCATTATTGAACGTATTGCTTCAATTGCAAGAGAAATAGAATGTGTTTATTTTTTCTAAAGTGTATCTTTTAATTATATGTTTCACCATTTATTGGTTCAATTCAACATAGAAATTAACCACTGTATTACATGTTCCTTTGTTAGCATCAAATGAAAATTTGCTTTCATCTACTTTAATGTGTTATTGTTTTATGTTTTGACATGTCTATGTTGTATTAGGTGTATCTGTTTTCTTACTCTAAAAACTTATATTTTATTCTCAAACAAGCAAACTTGGTATGCACTATATATTTTTTCTTTCTTATAACATGAAAAATCTACAACATCTTCATATGTATTTTTTTGCTCTCGTTGTCAAACATATTTCACTATGCCATTTTTTATTACATTGATGTATTACTATCAACAAATTAAGGAATGAAAGGAAGCATTACAATATAAAGAAACATACTTCAAATCATCCTCTCTTCTTCCAATTAATTACATTCAACCAACAATTTAGTTGTTCTTTAAATTAAGAGGGTTGCTTCAACATGTTCACTTTTCTTGTTGCAAAATAGAGCTAGACTTAGCATACCTAAGCAAACTTTCATACTACTGTCAACAAATAAATGAGCATATAAAAGCATTGCACCAGATGACAAAATACTTTGTGTTAGATTTTTATCATTCGAGCTAGCAATATGATCTTAGGATCTTTAACAGAGAGAATAACATGCACAACAATAAAAAACAAGAGACAAGATCCACAAAGAATTTTCCTTAGGGAAACCATAAAGGAGAAAACCCCACAACTTCCTCAGAGATAGAATCAACACCAAAAGAAAAACCCGAAAACATAAAGATGATCTCCCGACAGCAGTAGTCTCTCTCTTGTACCAGCAACTTCTCTCTCACTCATGCACCTCAATGAGTGAGTGTGTTTGTGATAAATAGAGAGGCTCACTCTCTATTTATATTCTTTTGTTCACTTGAAACCCACTCCAGCATGTCTTCCTCACTTAACAATTACTTACTAGAGCTGATATCTCTAGGAGTGTCTAATAACCCTAGTGCCCCACAACTTGTGGGGACTTTGCCTCCTCCGACCAACAAGGAGGGTTATCCTTAACACAATGGTGGGGACTATTTCCCTGACTTACAATGACTCACCTAGGGTCGACTTCTCTAGGATAGTATAATAACCCTAGGGCCCCACAACTGCGGGGACTTTAACCCTTGACCAATAGGAGGGTTACCCACAATGACTTGACATGACCTGTTTACCTTATAGAACCTCCCGATGGGAACATCGGGGCATGACATGACTCAATTACATTACAGATAATTCCTAGAATAAAAATCGGGGTACAATACATAAGATATACAAGTGAATACATTTCGAATTTACAATTACATCAACACTCCCTCTTAACTAGGAAGGTATTCTCTTGACAGAATTTATCAGCACAAGTCTTCTTCTATATATCATCATTGAGTTCTCGTCATCTTTAAGTCATCTTCATCTTTAGGTCATCTTTATCTTCAAGTCATCTTCATCTGGATCTGGATCATCACTGGATCTGGATAATCATCACTGGATCTAGATCATCACTAAATTTGGATCATCTCTGCTAGATCACCATCACTGGATCTGGATCATCACTCGATTTGGATCATCATCACTTGATCTGGATCATCACTCGATCTAGATCACCATTGCTAGATCATCATCACTAGATCTAGATCATCACTCAATCTGGATCATCACTGTTGGATCATCATCATTGGATCTAGATCATCACTTGATCTGGATCATCATCGCTAGATCATCATCACTAGATCTGGATCATCACTCGATATAGATCATCACTACTAGATCTAGATCATCACTCAATCTGGATCATCACTGGGTCATCATCATAGGTGTTATCTCATGATTCTTCTCATCACAGGAAGTTCTACACAGCCAGGCCTTTTTCATGCTGGTTGTAGGCCTAGCCTCCTTGTTGTTCTTCTTTAGCCCTTATATCTGACCCTAAGTCAGAATGGACAACACTCACATCTAGCCATGAGAGGAACACATCTAACATCATGTCAGAAAGGAACAGCCCTTACATTCACTAGCATGACAGTACTCAACTACTATCATCTGTGCACTCACATCTGACCTTGACTCGTCAAAAAGGCACAACACTCACATCTGACCTTAACTCGTCAGAAAGGCATAGCACTCACATCCACCAGCATGACAGTACACAACTACTATCATCTGTGGAAATGCACAACACTCACATCCACCAGCATGACAATACATAAATACTATCATCTATGGAAAGGCACAGCACTCACATCCATTAGCATGACAGTACACAACTACTATCATCTATGGAAAGGCATAGCACTCACATCCACCAGCATGATAGTACACAACTACTATCATCTATGGAAAGGCACAGCACTTACATCTGACCTTGACTCATCAGAAAGGCACTTAGTCCTAGACTGAGGGTTCCTAGTAACTGACCAGGTGCCTCCACTCAGAGAATGGCAGTAGCCCTTATATTTGACCCTAAGTCAAAATGGCCAGCACTCACATCTGACATGGAAGGAACCAATCCTCTCACCATGATAGAATGGCAACAGCCCTTATATCTGATCAAGTGGGAACACATCCCTCAATCACGTCAGAATGGCCATGCACTCATATCTGATCATGTGAGAACACATTTCATAGTCATATCAGGATGGCCCTCAGTCCTAGACTGAGTTTTCCTGCTAACCGACCAAGTACCTCCATTCAAAGAATGGAAATAGACCTTATGTCTGATCATGTAGGGACCAATCCTATAGTCACATTAGAATGGCTCAGCACTCATATCTAACATGGAAGGAACCAATCCTCTCACCATGACAGAATGGATCAACCCTTAAATCTAACCATGGAAGGAACCTAATCCTCTCACCATGTCAGAATGGCTCTAGGTCTCATCATTTCCCCTTGGAGGGAACCTCGATATGGAGAACACCAAACTTCCCCCTGAAGTACTCAAACTTCACTTTGGCCATTTCTAGCATAGAATCACATCAGGGCTGTTTACATCCAAGGATGACCTGCAAGCTTCGCCAAGACCGATTACATCCAAGGACAACCTACAGGTTTGTTTACATCTGAGCAACCTATGAGCTTCGCTAGGATTTATGCTCAGAAAACCTATCTCACCGACTATGCTAGAACTCCCTGTTTCGAGAGATCTCAATCTGGATCACATACTAGAGCTTCGCTACTCCCATCTCCCAAATAGAAAGTGGCAACATCTTTTTCCTCAGCTGTACTCAGCGCCATGCAGGACTCCATCCTACCAAACCAAGATATAACACTTGATCCCATACTGAAGTAGCAAATTGAAGTTCTCTTCCTATCAATGGCACAACCTACCGAATACGAATCCACATAACCCTCTAGGTTAATCTTCTGATTCACCTCATACTTGAGCCCATACTCAAATGTACCCTTTAGGTACCTCACAACATGCTTTGCAACCATCAGGTGAACATGTCTCAATGTGTTCACAGCAAAGCAAATATCTGATCTCGTATTCATCAGGTACATCAAGGAACCAATCATAGCATCAATCATCTCTGGTGAAGCAACACTCAATAGCTTCAGGTTTGATTCCATAGGTGCGGTCATGGCCTTACAATCCATCATCCTGAACCTTTTCAGGATCTCTACTGCATACTTCCCTTATCCACACCTCCATGTGTAGTGCATCATCCCCAAGTCCTTTATCTCGAACTCAGCAACAAGTATTCTTCTTGAAAATTTAATGAGTTCCTCTTTTCTATTAGGAACAAGTCATTGACATATAATAGGAGCATCACTGGTCTTTCGCCTTCGACCTTGAAGAAAAGGTTGGAATCCTTTTTACTCTCAGTAAAGCCTAGAGTCATCAGTAATCTGTCCATCCTGTCATACCATGTTGAACCTCAAGATATTCTATAGTCACTCCCTCTGAAGCGGAGCATCATACTCCCTCTGTCTTCCGTACTCTATGCACTGAAACATTCTGTACCGGAGTGACAAGTAGCTTCCTATGCTACTAATATTCTATGTATCCATCTAGTGTATAGACTTTCATCTTCAACCTTGTAGCAAAGGTTAGTATCTTCATCAAGCTCATCATGTATGTGTTTCAACTCCCACTGGCTACAAATGTCTCTTCATATTCTATGCCTTCTTTTCATGAGAAGCCTCATGCTATGAATCTTGCCTTGTATCCCACAATGTTTCCATCTACTTCATGATGGAACTACGAACTTCCCTTCATGTATCGATATTGCATCCTAGACATCATTCTTCTTGAACTAGTCTTCCCTTTCTTCTTGGTTACTTCTTCATAACTGGAAGGTTATGCATCAATGATGTCGCTACATTTTTCATATTATTCTTTATCTTGAACTTTCGTCACTTGTTCTTTGGAACAAGTCTCATCCTTATTTGCTTATAGGCAATTATGTATGTGATCTTTCCTACAAGTCAAATGCATTTGTATGGTTAGAAACATTTCATAAGGAATATTCATACTGGAAAATTATTATGCATAAATATATGATCATGCAACTATTTTAGCCAATACAACATCCATATCTCATGGAAACTTTCTAGATGCCTTCCATCTCTACCAGGACTACATTGAGATTGTGCACAACTCCAATATGTCAACAAAGAGGTTTCATTCTAGATAAGCAACAATGGATATTTGTATAGCACCATGAGCTACTTACCCATCACATGCATATTAGTAGTATATTGTCATTAATGCAAACATTCTATCATTCATAATACATTAACTAAATATAAACAAATGCATAACAAAACAACATCATGAAATGAAAATTGAATACTTATTCTTATTTGTTTCATTGGTAGACTCTTTCTTGAGCCTTCAGCTTTATCATATTCCTCATTCATAATAGCATTGTTTCTTATCCAAATGCTAAGATGGATAAGAGTTTCTTCAAGATTTGAGTCCTTTGTATTCCTCATCGCTTGAGGGATCTTCTTTGGATGGTGAGATCTTGATCTTCAATTTCTCCCATCTTCTCTTCTCTTATTATGATTCAAGCTTCTTCTTCTTCTTCCCAGAGTCTGCTGAAAGTAATCACTTCCTTCTGGCACACATTCCTTGAATCAATGAAACCCATGATCCTTGGAGGCCATTCAAGGTGGCTATCACCACTTCTGCATTGTCCACTTCTTCTTCTACCGCTTCAAATTGTTGTTTGATATGAGAGACCCTTGTAAAGTATGATTGTATGGTCTATGTATTCTAGATCTTCACATTCTTCAACTTGTTTCTTAAGGTCATATTCTAATGTATGTTCTTCCCTTCAAATATCTTGGTTAAGGAACCAAACATCTTTGGTGTATTTAAGTAATACACTTGTGGTACAAGTTGATTCGTTATTGAATCAACAATGATCTTCGTGGCCTTGACCAAGTTCTTCCTGTGTAAGGATTTGAGCCTCATCTCCCTCTGGAACTAGAACCTCTCTACTCATGTAGGTGTCCAATTCATTTTCTTCAGAGAGATCATATACTTCCATGCTTTGAAGTTGTCAACTTCACCAAGCTTATAATCAAGCCGATGTGATAGATCACTTTGAAATGAGAACCTCAAATGAAAATAGCAAAAGATTAGATCTTACCGATTTGAGGTGTCCGTCCTGGTTCTGGAGTTCGCTGATCTAGGGTTTGTCAGAGAAACCCTAATTTTCAAAAATTGGAATCTTTCATATTTAATTGGACAGAAATATAGATTTATTCAAGGAAATATTTCCAATGTACTCCTTTTCTGAAAACAGTGGAGGGAAGCTCCCAGAACAGGAAGCCCTAGTTTACCAATTTCTTCTGCAAAAATGCCTGATACTATTTCTATGCTATCTCCAAAATTAATACTCCTCTATGTCTAAAAATTTTCATTGACATATCCTCACCTGTCCCTATTCCAAAATCATAGGTTTCATTGGAATTGGTTTCACCAATTGGAATTTATGATCATTTTCCCAAGGTGACCTGTCACGGGACTGTTCAAAACAATGAAGTTGTATGGACTACCATGTGTCACGTTTCATCTTTTGGGTCTGAAACTTGGACCACAGAAATTAAATTCTGTTCCATTTCTGGAACATCTTCATAAATTTCATTTGGACCTTTGTATCCCAAGATATAGCAATTCTCCCCAGGTGTCCTGTTTAGGGATGAATTTTGGAAGAGGCTAGAACCCTAACTTGGAGGGATCATATATCCCAGAATATAGCAAATCTAAGGCTAAATTTTGGATATAGTGTAAATCAATATTTTGTCTTTGACCTGCGCATGTTTCAGCTCTGGATCCTTCTCCAATATCAAGATATATCCAATGTACCAAAACTTATCAGTTTTAGTATTTAGGGTTTTTCCAGCTCAGGGTCAAACTAGGGTTTGACTTTCCTGGAGTTTCACCCAACCAAAAATCTCGACCTAGGTATCTAAAATTCAATCTTGATGAGGAGACAAATCCTATGCCGAGCTCACTCAAAAATTCTTCTTATGTAAGAAGCCCTAATTTCCCGCACCAAAAACTTAAAATGCTCGGAATCGAATTATGCTTTGACATAAAGATGTGCCCTTCAATGTAGAGTCAGCCTAGCATAATTTTTCTGATGGATTTTCGAGAGAGACCCAAAAAATAAGAGTCCCTATCTTCTATAGCTGCACAATGTCTTCTTCTCAGGTTAGCTCTGATACCATGTTAGATTTTTATCATTCAAGCTAGCATTATTATCTTAGGATCTTTAACTGAGAGAATAACATGCATAGCAATAAAACACAAGAGACAAGAGACACAAATAATTTTCCTTAGGGAATCCATAAAGGAGAAAACCCCACAACTTCCTTAGAGATAGAATCAACACCAAAATCAAAACCCGAAAACATAAAGATGATCTCCCGATAGCAGTAGTCTCTCTCTTGTCCCAGCAACTTCTCTCTCACTCATGTGCCCCAATGAGTGAGTGTGTGTGTGATAAATAGAGAGGCTCACTCTCTATTTATATTCTTTTGTTCACTTGAAACCCACTCCAGCATGTCAGACTCACTTAAAAATTACTTACTAGAGTCGACATCTCTAGGAGTGTCTAATAACCCTAGTGCCCCACAACTTGTGGGGACTTTGCCTCCCCCAACCAACAAGGAGGGTTATCCTTAACACAACGGTGGGGACTATTTCCCTGACTTACAATGAATCGCCTAGGTTCAAATTCTCTAGGATAGTCTAATAACCCTAGGGCCCCACAACTGCAGGGACTTTAACCCTTGACCAATAGGAGGGTTACCCACAATGACTTGGCATGACTTGTTTACATTCTATAACCTACCGATGGGAACATCAGGGCATGACATGACTCAATTACATTACAGATACTTCCCAGAATAAACATCGGTGTACAATACATAAGATATACAAGTGAATACATTCCTAAGTTACAATTACATCAACACTTTGAAGCATCGTCTTTCTTTGTAACTAACTGCATATTCCCAACCACAAAGTTGCTCTCTATATTGAAGCAACTTCTTCAATGTTTTATGCATATACATGAAATATATCTAGTCAGGTATATACAGCATGATTTGGTGCTATGACATCCACATCTTGGTCCATCAATATCTTGTATTTGGTGTTGTCGCTGCCATCAAGCGACAAGTATATGTGATTTAGTTGTACTTTACTTGTACATTTTAGTATTCTAGACACTTACCTATTTTGTTTTGGCATTATTTTTTCTAGCAAATTATACTCTTCCACTTTTTATATGTCATTTCCCCCATTGGTATCCCTTTACAACTTATTTCAACTCTTTATATACTTACTATGAACTTGTTAGTTCAACTTTGTTTTGTTGCACTTTCACGTTTCTTTTTGTATAATTTTATGCACTTATCTGTTACATATGTTTATTGTTTCTTCAACTTCAAAATGCGCTTTTTAAAATGTCATCACAACTTGTTTCTTTTACTATCATTTTCTTTCACAATGTGTTAAAAAAAGGATGACCTTATAACTCTATATGCTTTTATTTCTTATTATCGAATATGCTTTTGTAGATATATTTAACATTCTTGAAAGTTTATAACTCGAAACAAACCATGCCCAACTCTCTTCCAATGTTCAATTGTTGGATTCTATTTGCAATAATCAAATGTAGTTAATTGTTGATAGCTCATTTGTCCTTCCAAGTTCATTTTTTTACTTCCCTTTACAATAATCAAATGTCTTTAACGGTTTATAGCTTTAACTGGCTTCTCTCATGTTCTTGTATAAGAAATACATGCTTTCTTCTATTTTTATCCTCAATTGTTTCTTTGACTTTGCAATTGTGAAATGTGTATGTTGGTTCATGGTTATAAATAATTTGTCTCATGTGATTTAATAAATTTGATAATCATGCACACCAAATTATCTCTTCATCTCATAACCTTCTTTACATTGGAAAACTTGTACTATTCTCACGTGTTTTTTCGTATTTGAAGAAATTTCTAAACCTTTAAAATAGATCTATTTTTGTTTTATCAATGCAAATACATTTATATGCTTTTAGAAAACAAAAAAACAAAAACCAGTGATTGTGACAGTTGATACTATGAATATTACAACACTTGTTCCCAACATGTACTTTTGACCTTCCTTATATGGTGATGATAGAAGTTTTAATTAGTGTATTAAAAACTTGTACATTTGAGAGAAAGATAAAATGGATTATATCCCAACCTTCTTGGTACATCCTTCATTTTGCAATGTGATAAGCGTTATTCATTCCTTGATTTATGGTGCTTAGCCTTTCTCTTCTATTAACCCTTATTTGTTGGTCATGTGTACTAATACCCACCTTAATTGTGTAACCCTACCCTATTTTCTTAACCCTGCAGCACCCTCTTCTTCTATGATCTACTATTCCCACCCATCCCTATTCAAAGTTGAACCTTGTTCCTATTCTAAAATGTGTAACATATAGAGTGTTATTGTATTATGAAAATAACATGTTACTGCTCAACAACGTATCTTCATTTGCTTATTTTTTTGTTCCCTTCTTATCTTTGATATCATATGTGCTCTAGTAATTTATTGAACAATTATATTAGATTTAGTTTACATTTAAGAATAGTTCAGAGGGGCTTGGAGTGTAAGAAGTTGAAAGTGGTAAATGAACATTCATGAAACATTACAAGGATTGGAAAACTGGAAGATGAAGTCATCCTCTGCATGTTCAAGAAGTTGGACAGGTGTATCTTAAACCTATATCTTGTCCCCTTCAAATTATTAACTTCATTCATTTTCCACATTATATATGATGGTAGAAATTGAACTATATGGTAGTCTTTCATCTATATCATTTATTAAAACCCCGTGGTCTCTTAGTTTTTCTTCTATGGTTGGGGTTTCATAGCCATTTTGAATAGTAATTATTAGCTAAGGGCACGTGGGTTCAAGGTTTTTGATATACAATTTTGTGGTGAGGGGAATTGTGGTGTTTGCATATTACACAGATTTTGGGAACAAGTACTTTATTCCAACACTTTTTCCCAACATTGTACTTTATTGGGAACAATTGTTTTCATACTACAACACTTGCTCCCAACATTGTACTTTTTGTTACTTGAGGGTTCGTCCTACGCTTGTTTGGTCAGTTGGATAGGTGTATTGTGTGTTTTGACAGGGGTTCTTTTAACTAGGTTTTGATGCCTGCTTATTACCTTTGTTTGTTTCTTGAGGGTCACTCGTGTGCGTGTTCGGGAAGTTGAAAATGTGTCTAGCATGTTTTGACAGGGGTTCTGTTAGCTGGGTTTTGTTAGTGTGTTTTACAAGGATTTTTTTAGTGTATTTTTTCCATTCATAAGATCAACCCTTAAACAACGAGAATAAACTTCACAAACAGTTTTCCCAATATGCACATATCATAATCGCTTTCAGTTGTTTCCAGCATATTTTTTGTATATATGTGGTTTGATTAAGTTGTTCAAGGAAGGAAAGTCCTCTATTAACTATGGTGTTCATTGTTTATTTGGTTCCATAAGGCAGAGGTTCATTTTTTTTGTTTTTTTGTTACTAATGAGTAGACAATATCTTCTGGAGGCTTGAACCTATTGGTATAATTTCTTAAATGCCCTGTAAATGACCACCAAAACCCCTCTATGCTTATTGTAATGCGTGGCCTGCTTATTGTTTTCAAGGAAATCAAGACCTATGTGAACTATGTTCTTAATTGTTTATTTTTTCCATTGGGAAAAGGTTCCTTTTCCTTTTTTTTTTACTCGTGAGTAGGAAATCCCTTTGGACACCTGCCCCTATATGTCTAAATTCTACTATTCCCTTTAAGTTCCCAACAAATCCTTATTTCAAAGTTGATTCTTCTTCCTCTTCTAAAACGTATAACACATTGACTCTTTCAGTTCGAAAGTTTTTACAATGAGGTTGACTGATAGTAGGGTTTTTCGGAGAATCTACAATGGCCATTGCTTGAATGTCGATGTTTTGATTCTGAATCAAGAACCAAAATTATCCTGATGATGGTTCCTAATTCAAAATCGAAACGTCGACATTCAAGCAATGGCCACTGATGATTCTCCAGAAAACCCTACTATCACATTGAATCTTATTCAATTGTCAAAGCAACTACTGCCCATATTGACTGTTTTAGAAATTCCATGTCGCTTTGTTGTTACAAAACCTGTTTGTTGCATCGAGTTTTATCTTACAGTGATAGACCTCATGTTTAGTTAGTTGGACAGGTGTATTTCATGCATTGATAAGGGTTCTGTTAACTATGTTTTGATGCCTGCTTATTACCTTTGTTTGTTGCTTGAGGGTCTATCCTGCATGTGTTCGGTCAATTAACTTGGTTTCGATTCCTACTTATTCCCTTTGTTTGTTGCTTGAGGGTCTATCCTGCATGTGTTCGGTCAATTAACTTGGTTTCGATTCCTACTTATTCCCTTTGTTTGTTGCTTGAGGGTCCTTCATGTGCATGTTTGGGAAGTTGGAAAGGTTTTTAGTGTGCTTTGACATGTGTTTTGTTAACTGGGTTTTAATGGAGGCATATTTGGTAAACTGAGTGTGGTTTTATCATTTGTTGCTTTATAGTTCGTCCTGTGTACATCTGCATTTATAACCTATGTGATTTTCCATATTATAGGCTTCATGATTGACATCTTGGAAAATGGCTTCTAGACAGATGTATTGCGTGTTTTCGTTGGTGTCTTATTACTTAGATTTTAATGCATCCTTATTTGGTAACATCAATGGGGTTTTCCCATTTGTTGCTTCACGGTCCATCCGGCTTCGTGACTTACGATCTGTTGTGTAATGTTGCAAATTCCCTAGTAGTTTTTTCTTGAGATTTTATATGAACCCTGCTATCATTTTCCATTTTTCCTAGAGGCCATGCATTTATTTTGTGGATATTGTTGTTAATAATAACTAGCCCATTAATGGTCAAGGCCTGTCACCTTTGATCTTAGTTGTAATATACCTAGTTTTAACATACTTCTTAAACTGTGCATTCCTTTTTTGAGGTTACAAAAATTATGAAACAACTAGATGAAACAATGGAGGAGCAAGCCTCTAAAATTTCTCAGCAATATGGATGACCTGCAAATGCAGTATTGGATGACTTAATTCTTCAGTGAGTGACTTAATATTTAGAATGTGCAATTGTTTCAATGAGAAGTTGTCTTAAGAATAAGATATATACTCCAAAGAAATCCAAGAAAGACCCAACAAAAATTGCAACAACAATTGAAGAGATTCAACCAACTATATGATTAATATTTGTTCCAACAAATATAGAGCTTGTAAAAAGAAATGTATAAATTTTCCTCCTCGTACTACGTTGACCTATGTTATTAACTTAAATTCATTACTACTACATTTTGTAATGTTTGTTCTACCTGACACTTGTATTTTTATTATGTTTTGAGCATGCCCTTATTTAAATAAAAATGTTGTAAACTTTCTTTCTCCCTTTTACTATCTTGGTTAAAATGTTCCTCTTTCCTCTTGGTTGTTGTACCTATTTCTCTACCTATGTAAACCTACCTTGGATCTTTTCCTCACTCTCTCAGGTCTATACAAACCCTCATTTAAGGGTCGTTTTTGCTTCATTTGTTAATTTTCCTAAGAGGCATAGACTGTTGTGAAAACTTACTTTCTAAATATAAGGAAGGTCCCAATTCACCAAGTAATTTATCATATTTGAATTTGAAAGTCACAAAGTTGAAAGACATGAAAATTGTCGTTTACTTTGTCATATATACACTTTTCTACTGTACTTTTCTGGTTCCAGTACTATTCTTGTAAAACAATTTTTTTATTTATCTACTTAAAATCCTTTTTATACATATTAGCTTAGAATACAAATCAAAACCAAAATTTAATTGTCAAAAAAGTTGAACTTCTAATTTCTTTAAAACAAGTCTAGATGTTCTCAATCATGCTTCAAAGCAATGTTTTCTTGGTCTTGTGAGAATTTCCCAAAAATAGAAAGTTCATCATAGAGTCATTGTTGCACATTTAAGTGTATGTCAAAGGGGTGGAATGAAAGGATGCTCTTGGAGACTTGTTACAAGTTGGAATTCATACTCTATTAAGTCTAACACGTGAACCATGGTAAGTACCTTATTTAAATTTGCTAATCTCATTAAATTGTTCATGTTTTTGTTGTGCCATCACTTAATAGACCTTGCATTTTGCAGACGAAAGAACAATTGGAATTTCCATAAACTGCCTCACTCAAAATTCAAACATGCAAACCTTGATTCCTTTCAATTCATAGAGGTGAGTCTTTACACTGTCACTCATTACTCCTTGTCCGTTTATGCTTTGTACAAAGCTTTCATATAAATTTTACCATATTGTATTTTATTTCATGCTCTCTACATATTTTCACAAATGAACAAATAGATTAATTTCTATTGTTACTTGGATAAGCAACTAATTAACTATGTTTTATTGCATCATCAAAGATCACTGTATCTTAAACCTATTCATTGTCCACGATCTATATGATGGTATAACTTGAATTATATGGTAGGATTTCATCTATATCATTTATTAAATCCTTGTGGTTCTCTTAGTTTTTCTTCGATGGTTTGGGTTTCATAGTCGTTTTGAACAATAATTATTAGCTAACGGCACTTGGGTTCAAGGTTTCTGATATACAATTTTGTGGTGAGGGGCATTGTGGTGTTTGTAGATTACACATATTTATCAGGAAATATTATTTGATGGGTTCAAGGGTTTCTTACGATGTCCATACTCATTAGCGCACTACAATGGCTTATACTACTAATGGGACAAGGCTCATTCACTCTATTGTTTAATTTGTTTCTTTGTACCATGCATTACCTCTTCTCAATAATTTCCAAATGAATTTCAGCTCAAGATAATGTTTATTTTTTATTTTTTGCATTACTTATGTCAATATATTTTCACATTGCATTGAAAAAAAATAGCATTGACATCAATGAACATTTGCAAATTTCTTTTGCATTATCAATTTCAACTTGCATTTCAAATGTATTTTGTCAAAATTGTTTTATTTGATTATCTTGTATTTTTTTTGCAGCTTGTCCCATGGACTATACAGAACTATATACATGTCAAATGCAACATCTTTTCACAATAGAATATTCAAAGAAAACTTGGGAAGTTGTAAAAGGGAAAGGGTTGTTTCCCTTTCACAAGACAATGATAGAACAAATGCTAGCCTGGAATTCTTGCAAAATCAATTGTAATAGATGTCTTATGGAAAGCAATAACACATGTCGTCTATATGCTATAATATATCGTTTTTTCTATATAATTTTGTTATATATTGTCATTTTTAGTATTCTCTATTTTTTTAGTAATTGTGTTTGCTTATTTTGCAATGTATTGTTGTTTGCATGAAATATAATTTTTTATAATACCTGCGTAGATCCAAATCCTAGGCTCTATCAAGCGTCGAGAGAGATCAAATCTCTTCTTAGGTATCCATTGATATGATTCAAACCAAAAGACACATCTTCTTATTAAGGTCCACATATAATATTTTTATTATTAATATTTAATATTATTTATGGATGACATATAATATTTCTTATTATTTTTTATTTTATTAGGAACGAACATTACAACATTTCCCCATATATTGTTTTAAAACCACATGCAAGGCCTTCCTACAACCATGGGTTATTTAGGAGGCCTTGCACATGGTCTTAAAACCATTTGCAAGGCCCTCCTAAACCATGTACAATAAAACCATGGGTTGTTTAGGAGGTTTTGCACATGGTTTTAAAACCATGTGCAAGGCCCTCATAAACCATGTACAATAAAACCATGGGTTGTTTAGAAGACCTTGCACATGGTTTTAAAACCATGTGCAAGGCCAACATTTTTTTTGGATAATTCAATTCTTTT
>LPNX010168034.1:299765-315469 GCA_001517045.1 Pseudotsuga menziesii
AGATAAATTAATGCTTTAGTGGATGAATGACTTATCAAACATTTGTCCTTCCATAAGATTTATAAAAGCATACAAATAATTTTGAATAGAAAAAATAAGACCCAAAATAGCTAGCACAAAATGCATGTAAAAACATAAAGCTATTAGAAATACCACATAAACAAACCTACAGATCAGAAAGTTTCTTCACAAAATGCAAATAGCAACTTAGTGTCTCATCCAACATATCATGATATGAACGTTCTAATTACTGAAAGAAAAGAGTTCAGAAATATCTTTCTCTCTTTTTTGTAAACAATGTTGTAAATTTATATAACAGTCCAAAATATGGTAAAAAAATCCATTTTAAAAGAGCAGGAAAAAGCACCTAAAAACTCTGGGAGCACATGAATTATAAAACTACAAAAATTTTAAAAGATGAGAAAATTAAGAAGCAACATAGATACAAGTCCATGTTCTTATATCTCTAGTTACTACTAAAATAACACCTAAACATACGGTAATATATTTGAACATTTTAGTTATCATTAATTTGTATACTTAACCTAGTACATTCAGTCCTAGCATTGCCTTCCTAGAAACATGTTACCTTCTACCAATCTATGTTACTTGAAGGCATGCTGAAGAGGAAGCCAGGATACATGGAAGAAATGAACTATGAACCAATCACCATGCTATAAGCAAGACGGTGAAATTATCTGTTGATTCTTTGGTGCATCAGGAGTTAACTTCTGCCAAAGTCCACACTTTATTAAAATTCAGTCTTATTTTTTGGCCAAATACTGACTCCAAAAAAATACAAGACCATGTCCCTTTCCAAACACAAAAGTCCATTATGACTTTGATTTGCGTCAGCAGACCATGAACACTAAATTAGGAACATCATCTTCCTCACTAAGAAGCGCTGGCTTCCTGGCCCCTTTTTGTCTCTAACCAAATCCCAGCCTTAGAAAAATATCACTAGTTTTAGCAGAATCCTATTCTTCAAGCCATTTTCGATGAAGTTCATCCCGTCTCCATTCATCTACTGGCCACTCTTCCTCAGCAGTTGCCATTAAATCCTTTAAGTCTTCATTTTCATCTTCCTCGGAGTTATCATCTTCATCATGCCTCACTAGAATATCCTCATATTCATCTTCAGCTTCATCATCAACAAATTCCTTTACAGAAGCACCCTTAATATATACAGATCTTTCAACTAGTTTGCTTGAGGAAGGATCAACATTTTCCTTGTCTTCATCTTCATCAAACAATCTGTGAAGGAAAAGCATATAAATCAAGTTACATTTTTCCCCAAAGAAACAAATACTTGTTACAATTTTCAACATAATTTACTAATTTACTAATTTTCAACATAATTTTCCAGAACTTATGTAATAATGTGAAATTACTCTCAAAATAAAAGACTGCCTTGATTATTTAGACATCCCTGGCCCTTGAAAGGAATACAATATGAACATTCTTGTTGTTGTTTTTTCAATATATTGAACCACTAACTTGTGTTATTTTATAGCTTTTCATACAAAAAATCAGATACAAGTCTAAAGAATGAACCCAGTCTTCCACGCAGGAATACAATAGGTATTAACCTTAACATGATGGTGAATCACGACTCTTCATGATTTTATGTCTATAATACACATAAAAGGATCATATAATCTTATATAGCATATAGATACCACCTCTGAGGCCAACTGAAGAATATCCAATCCCATATGTGTTGCTTTCTATTGTACAAGGAATATCAATGCCCAAATTGTGAATTGTCTGTTGAACATCAGTTTGACCCTAGATGCAAAATGTGCGGTGTTTTCCTAGGGAAATACTAAGGCTAATTAAAAAATAATTATTTTCGAAAGATGGTATGTACAAATTTATAAGAGGGGGGGAATAAAGCAATTTCCAAGCATAAGCTCTTCCCTAATAGTTAACAAACCCTATCAAGCAAAACATTGTCTAATAAGATGACACTATTTTGCAGCCAAGCGAATAGCCAGAATGACTATCCCAAACAAGGTGATTTCCAACCCTCAATTAGTAGACAAATAGGACTGTCAACTAGATTGGTAATGAAAAATTTTACAGTAAGAAGGGTAATGGAGTCTCAAAGCTGAAATTGCAAGCCTCAAGGGTAATTGAGTTTACCATAGCATAACATGATAACAACAACATCCAAAGAGCAAAAAAAGTAGATGATTACTAACTAGGATATATTTAATATAAGAAAACTAAAAAGAAGTAGCTATCATAAAGGCAAGGTTACGTTCAACAATAACATTTCATTTATACCATTGGCATGGAGCCCTTTAAATGCTTTGATATATCACAACTTCCATATATACCACAGGCACTGAGTTTTTTTAATGCTTTGAAAAATCATAATTCTCATTTATACCACTGCAAGTGAGTCCTTTTAATGCTTTGAAAAACCACAATCTTAATGTTAAGTAAGGTCATCTGCACCACTATCACCAAGACTTTTTAATGGTTAGAAGTGTTGCAACACTCTTGTCATGATCTCCAAAATCCTTCAAATGTTGTTTCTAGAACGTAAAATATATGACAAGAGAATTCCATAGACAACGACAAGTGGGATATGAATGCCACAAACTCCAATCAGCGGCCAGAGAACAGAGTGTTTGCAATGAGCAAAAACACCAAAAATAGAAACCAATATCCTGCAATGCTAACCTAATGAGTTAAAATTTGACCCCTGGTGCATGAAAATTTGAAAACAGTAATGTGAAACCTTTTGCATTCATAGAGTCAAAATCTGGAATTACCATTCTAACCCTAAATGAAGTTTTAAATCAAAAGATGTTTGAATTCACCGGAGATGAGGGAAAAATTATTAATTTACAATTATCATGCATGCCAAACAAACAAAATGTGCACTAGATTAGAACTATGTTTGAAATATTCTCAAGGAAGACTGGAATATTTTTGAAATATTGGGGAAGATATTTATCGTTTGTTATGAGAGTATATTTTCTTAACATGCCTACATCCTACACGCCATTTGACTCAAAGACTAACATAGAAGGATCAAAACAAAATATTGATAAGAATATCCTAGATAAAGACCCTCATCATAGAGTGTGAGATTCAATACTTCATCCTCAAAATCCCCATGGAAGTCCGGATAAAAGGGGCAGGGCCACCATAATTCAAAGGTCAATATGGTGATCATCAGCAAGCTGATCAAATACCATATAGTTAACATAAAAAAGCATAAAAAAAATGCATAAGATTTATCTAAAAGCTGACAAAAAAATGTTTGCCATATATATTTTAGAAGATCATGTGATCATGGTAAAGATTGAGAATGCATAAATGAAATGGATGACAACATTGAATTTCTATGGTGCACCACTTGATTTTAAAGAAGAATGCTTATGCTTATAAAAAGGATCAACATGTAGGTTAGGGTTCTTTAATTTATGTAATTGGATAAGTTAACCCACAATGGGCTTGTGCTTTTCCAACCACCAAAACTGGCCTTTTTTGGCACCTTTTTAGGGCTATTGGTCTTGGGGGCACCTAGACACCCCTAAGGCATACCTTGTTTTGGCAAGGCATTTCCTAGGGATGTGGAGAACATACCCCATTTCCCCAAGGGTATACAAAACCCTTCAAGGACACCCCCAAAAATGTCCATTGTCCACCACCCATCAAGGAAATCCAGATCATGAATTGATGAAAGCTTAAAGGATTCTACAAAGAAAGTACAGTTTACAAAAAAATATAAAATCCAAGAAGCAACTGATGAGTTAGAGGAAATGTTGAGGATATTTCATTTTGAAGTATTTTTAGAAGAAACGATAATAGTCTTGTAGAGCAGTGATGATTCACAACACCTATGCGGTTCATTTAAAAAAAATATTTTATTACCCTAGTCTCAACATGTAGTTCAAGAAGCCACCTAAGCTTGATTTTCACTCTCTGTTTAATAAGAAAATTTGTCTTCTTTTTGTGTAGCAAAGATGTTTTTCCCAAGAAATGAAATGTTGTAAACACAGGAAGGTCTATACTATTAGAAGAACACTCAACAAGTGGAATCATCTGAATTCAACAAGTATTGAAACTTGGGCATGTATTTTTGTGCAGCTAGGAAATAGTTAGACAAAATGGTTTCAGCGAGTAACTTGGGTAACACTTTGGGTGCACTAGATGGTGGTGGTGGCAAACCTGAGATATGGATTTTGAAGTAAACATTGCAAAGTACATGTTTACATCTTTAGTTTCATTGTTTTGTGCATTTAAGCAGTCCTTGTGTAAGTTGTAAATTTCATCTTTGCCCATTTTAACATTAGAATTTTTGACAAAGTGATGGAAAACTAAAGAACATGTAACTTAAGTGACATGAACCTCTAAAATTACCTATGGATTTCTCTTTCACAATATTTTCTCACCATGCCAATTAAAATAGCATGGCATATGGATAAAGGATGCATGGATAGTTGATGTTGTTTGTTTAGTGGTTGTTTGTGCTTTGCTGGAATGCCACCCCACCAGTGATAAAGTACATGATGGCATTCACATGGTCTATGTAAAGGGGGTCAGTCATTAGATGGAAATGACACACGGTAATAGAGTTTAGAAGTAGTTAAAACTTCTAATTAATCTAACCATTCCACCATGAAGATAAAGCTTCATGGAATTTATGCGAAAGGGGGAGGGGATTCTCAGGACAAGTTCTCTGTGAGACTTGGGAGTAAATGGGGATTTTCCTCTATAAAGACCTTTGAGTGTTTTATTGTTGTTCTGCAATTTAGAAATTGGCATGAGAAATTTTGACATGATTTAAGAGAAGAATAACAAAGTTTATAGTTGGCGTTTAATCTCTATTGTGATAACCTCTATTATAATTAATGCATATAGATGATGATGAGTGATTCCTTTGATAAATTAATTTGCAAAAACATATGCATTTGAGTTGTCATTGTTCCACTCTGTTTGCACTTTGCTCGAATTCACAGAGGGTTTAGTCTCTTTGCATCAATTACTATCAAAGAAAGTATAGTGAGGTTGGAGGATTCTTGTTAACTCGGATGATCCCAACAAATAGTTGTGACATTGGAACCTACTGTCAAGGAGAGAAACAAGTGAATCCTAAGGAGTGAAGGGATTCTGAACAGAGTATGCAAGAATTTTGTGAAGAATAAATTGCACAGTGGAAGGATAAGAAAGTCCAATGAAGACAACTATTGTGAAGAATAAAATAGAAGATAAAGAAGCCAGCAAAAAAGGTTGAAGAGGACCCCAGAGAGGGGTGACTGCATAGAAATAAAAAGAAATATATTTAGATCTATAATTCAGTATTTAAAATTATCAAAGTAGAAGCTAGAGTAGCGAGTGATACAACAACTGATGGGTAACAACCTCATTGAGAGTTACTAGGTTGGTTGAAATAAGAATAGTTGATACTTTATACATAAAGCCTTGAACAATTACTCAGACTCAAGCACAAAACAAAAACTCCAAAATGTCATGAAAATTTCTAACTGAATATTGAGCAGTAAAAAAAATGTAAATTTCAAGAAAAAAACATTTATATTCTGGAATGCTTGAGCTGTAAAAACTCCTCATGCTAAGACAGACCAAGCAAAATCATAAAATGGCCATCTACAAGAAGCAGTGAAATGACAGGAAACTCAACATAGATATCTCTTACTTTATAGACCAAAGGGGAATCATACTTAGTTTTCATTCAGTATATGCACTGTTGAAATCTCCACTCTGCTTGGGTTAATTTTTTTCCAGCAGCTTAACTTCCATCCAAACTGTGTGGACATTAACATAACTCACTATCCTGCCAACCTACAACCTCAATCACTGATAATATCCAATGTTTATGCACTAGAACATACAGAATATAGATTTTTTTACCTTAGTTGTTCACGACAGGAAACTCTGATATGTTTTTCTCAAATAGAAGGACAATGACTATTATTGAAATGAAAACAAAAAATAAAATCCTTTTGTTTGGATTAGGGTACTTGGAAAATTATGTTGTGTGGCCTCTATAATTCCATAACCCAAGAATTATGATGGCCTTGAGAAAAATCTAGAGAAGTGTGTGCTTTCTAACCTTGTCACAAAAATTTGAATACTTATCAATAGAAATATCCACAATAATTTCATTAGTGTGTAGTTCAATGCCTTGTGGGAGACCTTTGGTACAAACTTTAGCAAGAACTCCAGTGTAACCGTGCTCACAACCAACATACAATGCTTCTACCGATGAAAATTGCCTTGAAAACATCAAATGATCCATCCTCAAGACCAAGGGATTTTTTTAAGAGTCACCCAATAGCCTTATGACATGCAAATGGCCACTCATGGTCCTTGTAGGATGTATAAGCTGTCAATTCTAAGAGAACAAAGGATGCTCAAACCACATAAACCCTATCAAATGCGCAAAGAAAGCAATGTTGGAGATATACTCCAAGATTTGATATGTTGTTTAGTTTAAAGGGTGTGGATCCTTCCTTGAGTCTGATCATTCCCCTCAACTCTATCTAAGTTACTAATTTTTATGTATATTTTTTCAACCATTATTATGTAGACTGGAACTTGCTCAATGATGCACACAGATAATAGTATTTAAGTATTTGGAAATTTGTTCAATCATATATAAGGATTTGATTACCAACAAGACCTCACACACAAACTAATTTTGAATATGTTTTCCACCAAAGGCTAATAAATATTGTGAGTTCCTAGATCATAGAAAATTAGTGACAGATAACATTGTCACAAATTTTGAATCTTTTAAACATGAAAACACGGAAGAGAGCATTCAGGTTCTTAACTATAAAAAAAATTGAAGGGTGATATGTTCAAGAAGCTATGTCTGCATGTGTTGAGAGGCTGCAACTGCTTTAGTGGAGCCAGTGGCAACTAGTGTGATTGGACAAGATGATGCATACAAGATTTATGCAGATGGAAAATCTTATACTAAATGATTTGATAATGAAAATAATTCAGTTAAGGAAATTGAGGAATGTGTCAAAGTAGACACATTGATCCAAAAAGAAACAACCAAAACAGGAGGTAGTAAGAAACATGTGATGTATTTAGATTCATATCAATCCTTTATAAGGTTTTCTTCAGAACCTAGTAAATGGGTAGAGGAGAAGCAAATGGATCCATGGTTTGACGATTTGATGTCCTCTAAGCATATGGATAAATGGAATATTGGAGATAAGGATGAGAGGAGTGCAGATGCTAAAATTTCTACTGAATCATTGGCTGATCCAAAAATGGAAGAACAAAATCCATAGAGCATGACTACACCAGTGTTGTCTTCTCCAAAGAAGCAAGATGTTTCAAATTTAGCTTCAAGGAAAGTCAATTCAATCAGCACACCTCTTATCAAGGCTTATGTTGCACAAAAGGGTGAGGCTGAAAAATATGAATACAAGTCAAAGGGCATTAGGGTGAATAAATCTTGTGTGACCCCAACAAAGAAAAATAGCAGAGGCCTTAAGAAAGATCATGGGCAGTATGGCTCAGAGAATTTTAACCAAGGGCAATTAGCCAAGTAGTTGTATGTTCGCAATCATGAGAAATTTTCCCCTATAAAATATGGTGTTCAACCTTCTTCAGAAAAGGTGGCAGGTTCATTAAAATTTAAGGTGATGATAAACGGTACTGCAGCAATGAAATTGAATGGTGTGTCACTATCTACAGAGTTGCATTTAGAAAAATCAAACAAGCTTAGACAAGTGTGAGTCTTATATTAGTTGTGTGACCATCCACATGAAATAGTAATATAGTGAAATTCTTAAAAAAAATGGATTCTCAACAATCCAAGCCTAAAATTTAATTCACTTCTTTATTCAACAGAGTACGAAGATCACATACCTCGGATATTGTGGAACATATGTCTATGCATAGTGAACAGAGTCCTTGAAATTCTTCCTGCATGTTGAGACAATATATTGAATAACACGCATATGAAACCACCATCTTTCTGCCTTACTAATAACTACACCTCCATGCCATATCCAAATGTATCATATCCAAAAAGAAATCTCAGAATTGGAATACGTATTCTCATCCATATCCTATTTTTGTTCTGGTAACTACAACTCACAACCTACATAATTTCCATATGGTAAACAAGTAATATCTGACATAAAAGGAAAAATAGCACTAATTCTTAGATCAGGGACATGAGAATTAGATGTGTCATTAAAGGAAAAGAGAATTATAAAGTAAGCTTCCTATACTTTTCAATAAACCCAAACAAGGATAAATAGGAAAGCCAAATAACAAAAACCATAAAAACCAAGCATGGAATATGCCATGTACATGTCTCCAAAGTACTTGATGTTGAATTTTAAGGGTTAGAGGAGTTTTTAACATAAGTAGTAACCTTTAATGCATGAACATATAAAATCATATTTAGAATAGTACTCCTGTAATAAAATTTGAACTAAAATAAACAAACATAATTTTCATCTCTTTCAACTTAACGCTCCTTTAGTCACTGCGTTAAATTTAGTCCTCGAGAATCATAAAATTCCATGTACAGTAACAACAATATAAAATAATCATAACCAATATTTGAATCAACCATATACTCATATTTTTCAGATTTGATCTTGTCACCGAAGGGACAAGTCAATCTAGACAAACAATTTATGTACCTTGAGAGAGATCTAGAGAGGGTTAAAGCATAAGCATATTGACAACATACTGACCCATACTTCTTAGTCAACAAGCACATTCATACCTAGTACAATCATGTTGTCAACACAGTAATTCTAGGTAAGGATGCAGTCACATACTACAGAGACACACAAGCATACTTTGCACAGTCATGCTTGAAAAAACACAGTCCACCCATAAAGTGAAACTCACTATCATGTTGGGGAATACCCCACAGTCCACACAAGAAAACGGGCTCATGGTCACGCTAGGGAAGGACCCACAGTCCACCCAAGAAAACAAATCATGGTCATGTTGGAGAAGAACACAAAATCCACCAAGAAAATAGATCACGGTCATGTCGGGGAAGGACCCACAATCCACTCAAGAAAACATATCACAGTCATGCTGGTGAAGCACCCACGTTCCACAAAGAAATAGATCATGCTCACACTAGTGAAGGACCCACATTCCACCCAATAAAATAGATCATAGTCATGCTAGAGAAGGACCTCTCAAGGTATCACTAAGGAACAAGTTTTTCAGTCGTGTTGAAGGACCCATAGTCCACTAAGAAAGTGCAAAGAAATAAATCATGGTCACGCTGGTGAAGGACCCATAATCCACCAAGAAATAAAAACATGATTACACTATGGAAGAACCCACATTCCACCCAAGAAATAGGCCACAGTCACGTTGGGGGAGGACCCACAATCCAATAGAATCACAGTCACACTGGTGCAAAGTGACCACATGGAAGGTGTAACAAGGAAAGCCTAGTCACGGGGGTGGTGCTGCAATATATCACATGGAGCATCAACAAAGATCGTGAATGTAGAGGGAGAGAGCTCAGTCACACTCCTTAAGGTAAGGTATCAAAACATTAATAAACATCACCTATGGAGAAAGTAATATAAAGGATCATGACTCAACCCAGGGGGGCACAACAAAACAAACAACAAACCCAAAAGGTTAAGGTGAACCATAGAAGGTGTACATGCAACTCCTTTATAGGACCAACAAGACCAATAATATTTTCTCTCTCTCAAGGTACATTGTTTTATATATTTTTGTCATCATTGTACAAGATTCATTGGTTATAGAAAGTAGAACCACTCCATACCCACTCCATACCACAACATGTGCACAACAATGAGTTTTATAACAAGAGATTTCCACATCATAGCCATCTTTCGAATAAACAACAATCACAATTTCCTAATGAGTTAATATGCACTCCACACAAACATGAAGAAATTAAAGAACATGATATGCCATTTAAGAAAACATTTAGAAAACACATTTCAAGAAACACACATTAAGTAATATTCCATTTAAGTATTGAAGTAGCAAAAGAAAGTATATGAAAACTCTAACATCGGCATGGGCACCAAAATTTGACAAACAAAAACTGGTTTAATCCTTTTAAAAGTAATATTAAACATAATTGTTGAACTAGCCAACGATTCAGTAACCCTCAAGAACCATGCTTAAAGAATGCATAGAGAAATATTTGACAATTGATAACTTCACATAGAGTTATCCCAACCGTTCGGCATTCGAACCATTCACCACACCTGAAGATAAGAGAAATTAAAATGAGTATGAAATTTATACAAACGAATCAACAATAATACAAAAAATACTACTTCATAAATAAGTTATAATATAGTAGTACAAAAGATAAGATAAATTAGAAAGGTTTGAAAACTTCACCCTATTTAAATTTTTAATGAAATCCTCAAAAATTATGTGGTCGCTTTCTTCTAACTTGTATGTGTCTTTCTTGATATTGTATGATAGGTTTGTCGTTGCTATAACATATTCAAGTTGTATGAATAGATGATCTGTTGAATCATACTTGTACATGTGCTGCCCCTTTATTCTATTGCACCAACAACATTGAATCTCAACACCTTCAGGCCTATCCAAAAGATCAATGTCATTATGGTAATCAAACACCCTATTACCATCCTTCTTTCTTATTATTTGAACTCTTCCAATGTACCAAGTCCTAGAAGAAACATCGTGCTTTGTACTTTGAGATAAACCTTTTCTTGTATTACGTTCAGCTACATCTATAGACTCGATCTCAAACAACACCGCACAATCTGATCCAATTCCAAAACCAATTGCAACACCCTTTTTGGGGGCCCTCTCATCTCGCCTGAAGTATACTCCATTCCTCACTTTAGTCAATCTATCTTTCAATAATGTCAGGTTTCCATTCAATTGAATAACCAAACAAGATTTGTACATGTCCTTGCCATCAAGATCCACCACTAGTTTGGTATTTATGTTTACATTTTCATCAATGGAATCTAAAATTCCATCCAACTCGTGCCTCCACTCACTTTCCATCATTTGCAATTCACTATCATTGAGTACCATAAAAGATGAAGATTGGAATATGGATGTGGAATGACCTAGTGGAGAATTATCAACTACTTCATCCACATCTTCAAATGTTGGAACATTGTGATCCTCTATCCATGGTTTAGACCACCAAGAATCTTTTGTGTGTCTTTTTGGTTGCATGCCAAGACCTTGTAAAACTCCATGTGCATCCTCCAATCCTATCTTGAGAGCTTCTATAATTTTATCATCTATGGAAATTGATTCATATTGTGACAAGACATCACCTTCCTCTATTGTTTGTTGAAGCAATTTTTTTCAAATACTCATTTGTTTCTTATGAGATTTATTGAAATGAAGCCCTTGGGGATTCAATTCTTCTTCAGTAACTCTATTAAGGGTTCCAATAGCATGAAGTAAGTCAGCAAAATCATATTTCCTCTCTACTTCAACCATGCCACTGACTTTGCTAAAGAATTTATCACATACATCTGACCTAGTCAGGTGCAATGCACATGGTAACTTAGAGTATTGATCACGAAATAATCTCATCAACAAAATTGCAAAGTGGCAAGAAATTTTCACATCTTGATATGCCTCTCTACTAATGAAATTAATGTTGACATTAGTATTTTCCTATTCTCTAACCCAACATAGCCATAAGATGAAGAAATGATGGACTCTTGAATAATTTCACACTCTTTCCTAAAGAGTTAAACTAGGAGACAAAAAAATATCAATATAGTCAGCAACGATTGCTAGATAGGCCTCTGTACCCAATGTCATCTATGTCCTACCACCTGTACTTCTCATTTCCTTCAAGCACCTATGGACATGCCTTGAAGCAATGCATTGTGCTGAACCCCAGTTTTGGCAATCAATCCTCTCTATATACTCAATTTTAAGCTTGTGGTCATCCACTTTAAAATTGTTATAAACCATTCTTACATGGTTAAAATTAATCAATTCTTTTCCAACAATCAAATCTCGTTGACCACTAAACAAAGGATTTACTAGCTTTTTGCCATTGTGGATGTAATATTGGTCATGAAGTCATGTTACTTTAAATCCATCATACAACCCTGTTAGCCTCCACCCTTCCCAAGGAATTTGATATCTCATGCCTGTCATTGAGTAATAATACTTTAGCATAAGCATTCTTCTCCTACTATCCCCATTTGAGGAATGACCAATAATAGGTCCTAGAAAATATTCCACATGTTTCTTCCATAGTTCTTCTTCTTTTTCCCATTGTCGATGGACAAAATTTGCATCAAACCTGTTTCACATTGAATGAGCAACCACAACCAAATGAGGAAGCTTCTCATGTAAAGGGTTTGCAATAATAATACGTGCATAATGGCCAATCACACAATTCTTGAAGGCATCTGTAATAATCTCATAGCCTACAGCACCCTCACCAAATGTCACCAAGAAATGTGATTGGCACTTATGTTCTTCTTTCTTGACACAAAAACCCACCAATGTATCACTTTTTGCTACCCACCTTACATATTTTTTCACAACAATTTCATCTTCAGCAAGGCATATGGGAATTGGGCCCTCTATATCATGTTTGGATTTATAGGAAGCATAAACTTTTTCGATTGTCTAAAAAATTTACTCTTGCTCCCCTGGGAAATATGTCAATGATTTTCTAACCTGTCTTAAAGTCGTAGATATCGAAGGGCCATCCAGATTCAAGCCAATAAAGCTATGTAATCTGGGACCTCCCCATAACTCAATCATCTCATAAATGGATTGAGTGGATGCACTATACCTTCTACCCGACTTTGAACAAAATAGATTGTGAAATATATCTTCAACGAATTCCCAAACTACATCTTTACCTTGTAATTTTCCTTGCTTATGAGCCTCACACACATGCTTGCAAAACCTGAACACACCCTTCCTTCCTGCAAATTCAAACAACTTTTCCCTTAGATACCTTGTTCTTATAGACAATGTAGCAACCTTTGTCCTCTCCCACGAAAGAGATCCATTGTTAACCTATGTGTAGCATTTGCTTCTCTTGCAACAATTTTGAGTTCAGTTTGAGTCAAATGGTCCAACCTTCTCCCTTTCCCTGTATCTCCCCCATGTCTTTTCATGTTGCTCCTTGATTCACGATATAAACACATTCGAAAGTCATCACAATTAGGTATCATCTTACAAAATTTGCATGTCAATGAATCAAAAGGTATTCATGTTTCAAAAACCCTCTTGCAATGAACATGTATGTATGTACCATTAATACTGCATTCAGTACCATGATAATTTAGTGTTCTCCTGGTATGTTTCTCTATGGCCCACATTTTTCCACCAGGTTGGTCATCCATTAGAACCTTTGTGTCCAATGTCTCCCCTCTTCTCTCAAGATAGGGATCCCAATACCCCCAACATAATAGTATTGGGGGAGGTATTTTTCCTAGAACAAGATGAAAAAACACATTGGTTAATGATCTACTAACTGCTACTAACAAGTAATAAAAAATAAAGTAATGTGCATATTCAAATTCAAATTAAATTAAAAATTGGGTAATTTCCACACCTGAAGTAGAAGTATGTGGACTTGTAGAAGCCCCATGTAATGGTGATGGTAGTGATGGGATCAATAACTTAGACAAAATTTGTTGGGACTTTTAATTGGGAGGCTTCTTCGATCTCCCAACTGTTCCACTCCTCAACACAACTGTATCATGTGAAGCCTCAACTGTAGTATTAGTAGTGTGCTTCTCTGATTTCATGTGTTCATTTAGAGAACTGACAATATTACCACTTGTCGGCACCAAAGAGAACCATCTACTGCATCGTGTATATTCCACTCTTACTTTTTTCTTGTCCTCATAGTTTTCAAGTGTTTCTTCCACCACCTTGAACAAATTAGGCTCTTGCGTTTGGTTGAAATCATGTAGAATTTTGATTGCTTGATCAATCTCAAGTTGATATCTAGCCACTGTTTTCTACTTTTCTTTGTTACCTGAAGGAATTTCATTAATTCCCAACATTGAAATTTGACGTTGATGGGACCTTGTTTTCATATGATTGTTTTTGAAGTTACAAATTGTTCGCAGTGCCAAGGATACTTCCCCTGTTCAATGCCACAAATTTCACAACGGATCTATATATTAGGTTTTCCATTTTCTAAATATACCTTTAGTGTTAGCTTCTCCTTGACAAACTCTTCCATTAAACTATTCACTTTATGTTCCCAAGATGCTAATACATTAGGATCAACCACAACTTGTTCCACTGACTCGAACACATTACTAACTCTTGGTTGTTTATGCATAGGTTCCTCAACATTCCCTTCAATGTTTTTAGATATTATTGTTCCTTCCATTACATGTGATTCCAATGCATCAGCAACCATCGTGCATACTTTCCTCTTAATTCCTACATTTGTTGTTGTAGGTTTCCTTCTTTCCTCTTGCTTTGCATTTAAAGGACATCCAGTTGATCCAATAATAAAATCAAAAGGATATTCAATGACTTCATCATTCACAGTTTCAAAACGGATATCATCATATGTACAACCTTTTTGATACTGGACTGTTCCAAGGGGACAATTCTCTTCACCAATAAAAATTCCAAAGTCCACAACATCATTTGGATCCATCTGCATTTACATCCATGTGTACCTTTTATTTGGGTAAGAAATGAATAAAACTATAACAATTTTTTCAAAAGTTTGGATATAATAAGGCTATGAAATGAGGCGAGTGTACCCATCAATAAATGAAAAAAAAGTAATTCAAATTTACACATGCATATTAGTTCATTAATAAAACAAAGAGCTAGGAAGCAAGGTATGCACTTTCAATTCAAATCTCTAAAAATGATAAAGAAATATTACTATTAGGATGAAACACCTTGAAACAAAATGTATTGTTAGTGGCTTATTCAAATAGCCCTCCCCAAACTAAAGAGTCAGCTTCAACATACCTGCAGAAGATCAAAAGGTCATCAAAACAAGAGATGAAAAAACATAGAGGTGATCAAAGGTTTTTGTTCTTTTTGGAATTTAGTCTTGTTATTTTTTATGAAAATGCCCCAATCATTACAATCCACTCTATAAAATGATAAAAACATATTAATTGATTAATATTCCCAACCTGCAATCCTAAGCTATATTCTACATGGTTTTTGGCCTTGGGGTAAGAGAAAAAACTTAGTAATAAGTGAACTCACCTAATAAATGAAGAATGGTCCAAGGAGTGATAAATTTGTTCAATAGTCACTCACAAAGCTCAATTAAACCATTTTGGAAACTTCCTACATAAATGCAACAACTCTTAAATTCACTCCCTCGATATTTGAGATCAATTTTGCATCCAAATGGTGAAGATTATGTAGTTGTTAGAGCTTCAACAGCTCGACAACACAATGAAATTGCATCCATAACACTTTAAGTGACCTAAATCTCTCACACTAGTGTGAATAGGTATTGTAGCTCTAATGACAGGTAACAAAGAGAAATCAACAAGGTTTTGGAAGGGAGGCATTTAATTTCACATCATAATCTTAATATGCATACTCCTTTTATCATCAACATTGTAGACCTATTCAAACTGATGTAGACACTGTTGGAATTACTCTTACACAAGTTTTTAGCTATGTAGAAGATATATGATGACACATCCTTTGTTAACATAACATTGGACTGGTCACCTTTTGGTAAAGAAGGCACA
>LPNX010168042.1:13032-29949 GCA_001517045.1 Pseudotsuga menziesii
GTCTTATGATCACCTGGACATACTTGTGTAGCATTTGAAAAGCCAAAAATATCTTTGTCTAATGGAAAATTTTCAAATATGCCTAAATTTATTGTGCAAGAGGTATTCTTCTGAACTTTGATGTCTTTGTAACCACTCTAGAGGCTAGCTTATTTTCTATAAACTCATAAATATCATGATTTTTGGGGTGAATCAACTTGTTTGATATTTATTTCGTGATATTAGGAAACAATAACCTTGCTGCTTTAGTTTCTCGAGCCAAAATACTCCATTTCTCGACAATAGTTTGAGCTTCTTTTTGAAGAAAATTTAGTTTCTCTAAAAACTAAAATGTACTCCCATTCTTTTGATTCCAACGCAGTCATTGTCCTCCCCCAAAAATAACACAATTGAGAAAGTAACGATAACTAAAAAGTATGTTTTGTTAAATGATTTGAACATTATGAAAACATATGCCTTCCTAATTCCAATAAATACTAAACCAAGTTTTAACCCTTTATTTTCATCTTGTCAACTTTGAAATTTTTTTTTTTGAACAATTGTACTATATGTTTTACGTGGCTCAAGTTCCATGATGGATGATATTTGTGCATGTGCTTATTTCTTCTGGATGGTTAGATGGTAAGGGAGTGTGGGATTGTAATCTAGTGGTTTATCCATCCAACTCATATGGTGTTGAAGCCCATGCTTTGACATATCCAAATTTCCCAACCATCCAAACTAGTGAGGAAATATGATGTTACTATTGGATAATTTTTCATTCTCATAGAAACTATATTCCCTAGCGATGAAATGATTCTGGTATGCAATAAGCACATATAGATGTTCAATAGAGCCATTAAAAAGAAAATGTCTTCAATTGAAAGAGATTTTTTGTGAAGTCAACTCTGACAAAGTGCTAATTACTAGTTTAGGCAAGTTGTTTCTGAATCTACGTGAAGTTGATAACTCCATATGAAGAAATAATTCCATTCTTGTTATTGTCCTTATAAATAATTTATTAAGGAAAGAAAATAAGGCATTCTGACTATCAACATTGGCACCAAATATTTTCCAGTAACAAAAGGGCATGCTCAATTTTAAGTAGTTGGAAGAATGCTTTCCATTTGGTAACAGGAAAGGGGCTTAGAATTGCATGAAAATATATGTTAAAAATCTTCTATCCTCCAAGGAATTCAATGGATGTACAATTCCCACTCATCTAGGTTGAATTCTTTTTGAAGTTTCAACAGATTTGGATAAAATTATAAAATAAGATAATATAATTAACATCCATAGATGACTAGGTAGAAAATGGCATAACAGGTTCAATGTGAAACTACATGTTGAAGTACAAGCTCTTTGCTCCTTTGTGGACATGGATTTCCTAGGTTTGTGTTTAGGAGAAGAATACTTTGAGGTTTTGCCAAGACTTAATTAGATTGGGCTCTATGGGGTTGGATTGCTTCCTCTAAAATTGGCTCGGGAGTTTTTTGTGGGAAGACCAATCTCCTTACTATGTCCAAGGCCAGGTTGGATCATCAAATGAACATATCTGCAGGATATTAGATGTTCCTTGCATTTCCAACTTAAATCTTGGTTTATTTTGTACAAGATGACCAAGTGACCTTCCAAGAGAGAATGTCCCTCGTTTTCCTCTTTCCCTCTACTAGTAAATCCCTAATTTTTCCATATTGGTTTATTTGATCAAGGGTTTTCTATTGTGAGATGGCTTTGTTCTGAAATTATCTCTAGTCTTTAAATATCCATTGAGAACTCCTTGGTATTTTGGGGTTTTCCCATCTCTTCTTTGAGCCATGCAAAATTGTTGTCGATGAAGGCTTATCAAACTTATTTGATTGTTGTTGTTTCTTTATTGGAATTTGCACTTGTGTTTTTTTGGTGGGTTTTGTTTCCGAAAGACATGCTTCAGTATTATGTTATTGTCCTTTATTCATTTGAATTTGTGTTTTTTTGGTGGGTTTTGTTTTCGAAGGACATGCTTCACCTTTCACTCCAATAGTCATAAAAGGATCAGAAACAGGGAAGATGGCCATTGACAGGCCCATGCTTGAAGAAGGATTTGAATCCAACAAGTATAGAGAACAAGGAAACTCGACTAACCTTTCTCTTAAAGGACTATCGAATCAAATCCTAGATATTGGATATGCAAAACATGAAATAGTCATAGAAGTCAAAACGTGTGTTAACATGCTTAGTGAAAAGCTTGAAATAATGCATGTAGATATAAATGAAGGATTTAGAAAACATACTGAAAAATATGAACAAGATGCTCATATTATTACCCTCAATGACAAGATGCACATAGTCTAATAGACATGTTTGAAGCCACAAGGAATATATAGTAATCCCAGACAGGTATACGATAAGAGGCTAATAGAAAGCAGGAGGGAACCGGTGTACCCAGAAGTCAGACGATGAAAGACAAATCACGTTTCTGAACAAGAGCGAGCCCATAGAAGGATTTTTTCCGAAGCGCAGGGAAAAAACATAAACAAACAGTTGACCACAAAAGACCAAAATATATAAACATTCCTTACTGAATTTCCTTCTATAATCCTCATCGGGAGCCATAAGATCACTGCAATGGTTCATGATTATGGTAGTACATCCTTCCCAATTAGAGAGTGCAATGAAGACATACCACATTAAATTCTTCCACATTAAAGCATGGAGCGAATTAATGGTTATTGAATGAGAGTAGGATGAGATTCACGCACAAGATGGTATCAGGGCTCCGTGTGTCCATCCTCGCATGACATGTGGCCTCTACTAACTCCTGCATATGGGTGTTGGAGCTTGGATTTTAAATGAATAACAATCTAATATATATTGTAATGGCTTAATTTGATTATTTGGGCCTATTTGATTATAAGTAGTATTGCGTACTCTAGAATTTTCTAGATATTTGTGTCTGAGTGATTTGATATTAATGGATGAATGCATATTTAGGTTTCTTATGTTTTGTAAATTCTTCTAATAATATGATATGATATATCCATCATAAGGTATCCACCTAGACATGCTTCCCACTTCCTAGATAAAATCATTTCATATGATGGGGGAAAGTCAATAAAACCTACATCCATCATAGTGGAAATGTCTGAGCATGCAAACAGATCAGGAAAAATATAGTTTTTTATTAAACCATAGGATGTCACACACCTAGATTATATGCCATAGAAGTTCCCATAAGGTCGAGTCCCTTCCAATCCCATTTCCTTCATGACATGTAAGGGCATCACATTCATAGCTTCTCTAGAATCCAATATGCAATTGTGCAGGAGCATATTCTGAATGTGTAAGGTTAGGTAAAAGAGAGGGTGACCCCTGTTCTTTCTCTTGTAAATAGCATACTGGATATTGACAAGTTGATCCTTTTCATATTTTCTATGTTTCATCCCACTAGGGCTCTGTATGTGCCAGGATTCTAAGACAACTTCAGGAGTCTTTTCTTGGCCAATGCCATCAAAGAACTCCTTTACTTGGATTCTTATTGAGGACAATTTCATCAACTCAGTGACAGGGATATTACAGATTATCTTTCCTAACTCTTTCTTCATATCAATACTCATATTAAAATATTCTAAGGCAAAATATTCTTCTTCCCTTTTATCTTGATTAATTTCTTTGCGTTTGTGTAGGAAAGATGGTTGGGGATCAACTCTTCGTATATAGATTCTAATCTGTGGTTGTTCTTTTTTTTTCCAGGGATATTTATGGCACAACATGAGGGACTAGGTTCTTCAACAAACTCCTCTTCTTTCTCCCATGGCTCTTCTTCCAAGAGAATTCTTCCAAACCCATCATCAAAAGATAAGTCATTAATAAAGTTATTGTTGTTTGGTTGATCATTAGTATAATTGGTGTCAGACGGTTCTTCCTCGTTTTCATCACACCAATTTACATTCTTCCTCTCATAAATTTCTGTATATTTAGGTTGTCTTCTACTATTACCTCCCTCATGCCTCATATTATTGTTCCAGTAGGGGTTAGGGCCGTAAGGGTTTCTATGTCTCTCAGGATCATGAAAACTAGCAACACTTTTTGTTAGGACAGTTAGTTGTCTCATCATCTCTTGTATGGTTTCTAACGTGTCCTTTGAATCCTTTAGCTCATTCACATGTTCCTTAGTCTTTCAAAGCTTAGGGTCAGATCTAGAAGTGGATGGGGAAAAGTGATCGAATTTTTTTTGCTTACCCATAGACGCCGCATTCTGCTCAGCCATCTTTTCATTGAATTGGGAAGTCTTCAAGTCATTAGGATTCTTGTCCTTTAAGTGATACCCCAACCAACCTTCAAAAGCATTCAAATAATGAATAACAATTGCCTGGTCCTTGGGATTGATTTATTTTGGGATATTTCCTACAATCTTGTCAAATCTTATGTTAAACTCATGGCTTGTTTCATTTTCCCTCTTCTTGATGTCAAACAGTTAGTGTAAGAGGAATTTCCCATCTAACTTGTGAGACCAATCATTATTAAGCTTTGCGAGAAAATTGTCATACCCATTAATGGATGAGGCAATAAATCTGTCAAACCATTTCCGCACATCTCCTTCCAAAGAATGCAGAAGGTCCCTCATGGAGACATCTTCGTCAGATGCTCCATATGCTTCCATATGTTCCCATACTTTGTCAATGTGGTCCTCAATGGAGATAGCTGAAACTCCATCAAACTTGGGAACCTTTTCAAAATATTTATCAGGCATGTTAGGGGCCGCCCCTGGATAAGGGAAAAACCTAAAGGAGATGGCTTAACATTCCTTCCAAAAATCATAGGGTTCTGTGGAGGAGAAACATTTTGGTTTCCACTAGTGTTTGTTTTGGCCATCATATTAGATGAAGTTAAAGGAAATCCAAAATGATGACTCGGGAAAACAGTGGGACTAGATATCTTCCAATATAAATTGGAGGATTATTCTTTAGTTTGTATGCGGTTCCTCATGTAAGTTGTAGGGATATCTTCAGGATTTACAGGACGTTCTAAGAACTTAATATTAATATGTTGGGTACGGTCCTCAGTAGAGTCGCGGGGTGGAGTTTCCAGGTGAACCACACAATTAATTCACCAAAAAGAGATGTGTCGTAGGAAAGATGAGGTATGTTGAACGAAGGTAGGCCTCTACCTCCATGAAAATGATGCCAAAATGTTATCACCAAACTTGTATTTGCCCCTATGAGGTGGATTCGGGATGGATGAAAGAGGGATGGGAAACTAAAGAGGTGGAACCAAGATAGATTCAATTCCCAAATGGATGGTTGTTACACCAATTGAGGAAATATTCACTTGATGTTTCCTTAGCCCAAGACAACAATGGGGAAGACCCAGATCTACTCTTCAAAAGAGAGATCAGACCAAAAAAAACATATCAAATCAAATGAAGTTGAAGCACGTAAGGTGTAAGGTGAAGTAAACCCTAGATATATGGATGAATTCACAAGGTGAGTTAGGGTTTGGATCAGGGGTTTATGAGGTGTGAAATTGATCCAAGTTTGAAATACAAGTGACTTATGATCTCTTCTACTAGATCCATAATCAAGGTATTAGCAAATGATGACAATATCCACTTCCTTGGGAAATGTGACCAGTGCAGGGAGGGTAAGAACAGGATTGGGGCTATCTAGTACCACGGGATAGACTCGAAGTAAGGTATAACAGTATCAAAGTACTCAAGCCTTGGGGACAAGATCAAATCACAAGAGAAAATGGCATAGTGAGGGGCTTTGGTAGGGTTTAGAGAGCAGTGCCTTTGGATTTGCGCCCAATGGAATCACCTAAGCAAAAATTCTAAGAGGACCCACTTAGGGTTTGACCCGATCTACAAAAACCATAAATGGTTTGCCAAAATATCAAGCAGTTTGATCAATACAATTTTTTGATTTTTTAGATTTAGGGTTTCGACATGAAAATGAAGACGCCAATGGATTGAGATCAAGAAAAGAAGAACTAACCTGTGGATCTTACCTGGATAACCTTGTAGATTCCTTAATGATGATGATCTATTCTGTCTCGATCGATTTTTGGAAGATTTGGAAGAATCCTCTATGTAAATCGATTTGTTCGAGGAAGCCAATCTGCCCTCTCTCCTACACAACAAACGTCAACCATATCAGATTTGATGCATGAAGAGAACTGGACAAATGATATAGAAAAATAGCAAGATGAAATCATAGATCACAATGATACGAATGAAAACCTCCTGATACAAGCGATGCCAAACAAGCAAGTTGAGGAAGCCCTGCAAAAACGCTTAAGTGAAGTCGCCTTCCTGTAGACAAAACAAATTTTCCATGAAAATATGGATCTCGCCACAAATACTCAAATGTTAGGAAGCAATAGAATTTCCAATCACCATCGAAGAACATCAGATGCAAAGGAGCCAAATTGGTCGAAGAGAAGAAGTCAGTTGACTTGGTCAAAGAGAAGAAGTCAGCCGACTTAGACGTGACAAGTGGTCGAGGTAAAAAAACCGGTCGGTAGAACTGACAAGTAAGTCGAAGTAAATTTAGTCGAGTGAAACACCAATTAAAATTTATAAACTTGTCTAGTCGGGAGATAGACAAGTTTCACCGACAAGTGAAAAAGAAAAAGTGGTCTGCGTGAAAAGTGAAAATTAAATTTTAATATCGACTGAGCCCTAAAATCAAGTTTAGTTGGCTTGGTTTTGGCTAACTGGTATCAGAGCAAGGTTATATCAGAGCAAGGTTATATCAGAGCAAGGTTTATATCAGCCCAAGGTTTAGGAAAGAAATTTTGTCTTAAAAGGTGGAAATTAATTTTCTAAGGAAAGTTAATTAAAAATTAAAATGGCTTCCACTTCTGGTTCATTGCAAACTCCAATTTTTATAGGAAAGAATTATGAATATTGGTCTTTAACAATGAAAGCTTTATTCAGAGGTCAATATGTCTGGGAGATAGTCCAGTATGGTTATGCAGAACTAGCAAACATGACAGCATATAACAATCTCACACATGTTGAGAAAGATGTCTTGAGAGAACAGATGAAGAAAGATGGAAAAGCTTTGTTTTTCATACATCAAGCTATGCATGAAAGCATAATCCCAAGAATAGCAACAAAAATTAATGCTAAGGAAGCATGGGATACATTGGAGACTGCCTATCAAGGTTTGGATAAGGTAAAGACATCCAAGCTGCAGAGTCTGAGAAGAGATTTTGAATCTCTATCCATGAAAGATTCAGAGAATGTAGACACATTCTACACCAGAGTTGTTGGGTTGATAAACCAACTGAAATCTCATGGAGAACCCATAGCAGACCAAAGGGTTGTTGAAAAAATTCTCAGAAGTCTTCCCCCAAGATTTGAAAACTTAGTTGTGACCTTAGAGGAACACACAAACATGTCGACATTCACCATTGATGAGTTGCAAGCTTCACTCATTAATCATGAACATAGACTCAGCAGATCATAGACATCATTGGAAGGTGCATTTGTAGCACAGTCATCCATAAGCCATGGTAGAGGCAGGGGGAGAAACAACTTCAGAGGCAGAGGAAGAAGTTCTTCAAGAGGAGGACAAGGCAGAAGTCCTGCAAATGTCAGTGGCAGAGGAGATAACCAGAACCCAAGTCAGCCAAGTAGCCAGAGGTTTGATAAATAAAAAATTCAATGTCATTACTGTAAGAAGTTTGGTCATTATGCATATGAATGCAGGAAGGAGAAATATGACCAAGGAAGGAAAAGACCAAGTCAGTCGACCAGCACCAACACTTCGACAGGTGCAATGTTAATGGAATCGACATTTCCACTTGAATGCAATGATGTTCAAGAAATTCCACATGACATATGGTACTTAGATTCAGGATGCAACAACCACATGATTGGTAATTTAAATCTGTTTTCCAGTCTAGACACTTTAGTTAAAACTGATGTTACACTTGGAAACAATGTCCAAGTTACTGTCTTAGGAAAAGGCACTGTTGATATTCTAACCAAACAGGGGGAGAGTAAGTATATCCCTGATATCTATCATGTCAAAGGTCTGAAACACAATTTGTTAAGCATTGGACAGTTGTTACAAAAATGCTACATAGTCTACATGGAAGATGAACACTATGTGATCAAAGACAAGCGTCAAAGCGACTGGTTGATAGAAAAAGTGCCAATGACAAGCAACCGCTTGTTTCCATTGAGGATAGTTCCTAACATAAAAGGGAAGACAAAGATAGGAGCTGCATTCAGGGCAGAAAGTGAAGAAACAGTTGAGCTCCTCGACAAGAGAGAAAATTGCAGTGCGAATTTGCAAGTTGCATTTCAGATAGAAGTTCAATATGAATCCTAGTTGTGGCATTTTAGATTTGGACATCTGAATTTTGGTGGGATGAAGCTTGTGCACACAAAGAATATGGTGAAGGGATTACCATTGATCGACAGACCAGAGAGGGTTTGTGAAGGCTGCATTTTTGGCAAGCAGCACCCAGAGACATTTCCAGTCAGAAAGTCCTATAGAGCACGCACACCACTTGAAATTGTGCACTCTGACATTTGTGGTCCAATGCAGACATCATCCATTGGTGGCTGCAAGTATTTTCTAACCTTTATTGATGACTACTCAAGAAAGACATGGGTATATTTCTTGAAACATAAATCTGATGCATTTGGTTATTTTTCAGTAGTTCAAGGCACTCGTGGAGAACCAGAGTGGTCACCGCATCAAGATCTTAAGGACCGACAGAGGAGGTGAATATGTTTCAAATGAATTTTTGAATTTTTGCAAGACTCATGGCATACAAAAACAATTCACTGCATGGTATACACCTCAGCAGAATGGTATTGCCAAAAGAAAGAATAGAACCATCATGGAGATGGCACGCAGCATGTTGGCAGCCAAGCATTTTCCAAATGAGTATTGGGGTGAAGCAATCACAACTGCCATATACATTATGAACTGGTGTCCGACAAAGAGTGTGAAGAACAAATTTCCCCAAGAAGCATGGACAGGTATGAATCATAGTGTCTCACATTTAAAAGTTTTTGGTTGTGTTGCATATGCTCATGTTCCAGATGAGCTGAGAAGGAAGCTAGACAAGAAGGGACAAAAATGTATTTTTGTCAGCTATTTAGAAGACACAAAATCATACAAGTTGTATGATCCCGTCACAAGGAAAGTGATAATTAGTCAGGATGTTCAATTCGTCGAGAATGAATCATGGGATGGAACCATCGACATAAATGTCAACATTGTGTCGAACATCGACAATGATGATATGGAAGAGGAAGTGGTTCAAACACCACATGTAAGTCAACCGGTTGGAGCACTGTTGACTCCCATGACACCAAGACATGGTTCAGCACAAGGACCATTGACAGAAGTAGCAGCTCAAGATACAACGACAAGTACACCAAGAGGATAGCAGACTCTATCAAGCATTCAGTTGAGGTCAACATCGACAGAACCGGTGAAGACAAGAAGTCTGCGGGAGATATACGAAGCTGGTACACCTAATTCATTCTCTCTGTTTGCATTATTTTCCCCTATATATGTTCCACTAACATTTGAAGAAGCTGTTGAAGAAGAAGTATGGGCACAAGATATGGATGAAGAAATAGAATGCATTGAGAAAAACCATACATGGGAACTGGTTGATGTACCAACAGACAAGGATTTAATCAGTGTCAAATGGATTTATAAGACAAAGCAAGATGTTGATGGGAATGTGCAAAAGCACAAGGCAAGAATGGTAGCAAGAGGGTTCACACAGCAACCCGGCATCGACTTCAATGAAACGCTTGCACCTGTTGCTCGCATGGATACAGTCAGAACAGTTTTGGCCATTGCTGCACAAAACAAATGGCAAGTTCATCAAATGGATGTCAAGTCAGCATTCTTAAATGGCTATATAGAAGAGGAAGTATATGTGGAACAACCACAATGGTATGAAGTTCCAGGTCAAGAGCACAAAGTGTACAGACTGAAAAAGGCATTATATGGTTTGAAGCAAGCTCCTAGAGCTTGGTACAGTCGGATTGATTCCTATCTAACTGAAAATGGATTTCACAGAAGTGAAAGTGAACTGACTTTGTACACCAAAGTCGATGAGCAAGGTAAGATGTTAATTGTCTGCCTGTATGTAGATGATTTAATATTTACTGGTGATTATGGCATAGCATATTTTAAAACAGTCATGGAAAGTGAATTTTGAAATGACTGATTTGGGGCTTATGAAGTTTTTTCTGGGAATTGAAGTTCAACAGTCTGAAAGTGGCATCTTTATATCACAGTCTAAGTATGCAAGTGAAGTTTTAAAAAGATTTAATATGTCTAATTGCAAGATAGCCCCAACACCAGTAATAAAAGGTTTAAAATTGAGCAAGGATGATAAATGATCCCCTACGTTGTTCAAAAGGCTTGTTGGCATCCTTATGTATTTGACAACAACAAGACAAAACATCATGTATGGTGTAAGTCTGATCTCAAGGTTCATGGAGTCACCAAAAGACTCACATTGGCAAGCAGGTAAAAGAATTCTAAGGTATGTAAGTGGCACAAAAGACCTTGGTATTATGTATTCAACCTCAGCAAATTTTAAACTCATTGGTTACACTGACAGTGACAATGGAGGAATCATAGATGATAGGAAAAGCACATCTGGGTACACATTTCATTTTGGTACAGGTGTTGTTTCATGGGCTTCAAAGAAACATCCCATAGTAACTCTATCTTCAGCTGAAGCAGAGTATGTTGCAGCGACAAGTGCTCCATGTCAAGCTGTCTGGATGAGAAGAGTCTTAAAAGACTTGTCACAGAACCATCAAGAACCGACAACAATCTTCTGCGACAATAATTCAACCATAGCATTATCAAAGAATCATGTGTTTCACAAGAGAACCAAGCACATTGACACAAGGTTTCATTTTATAAGAGAGTTGATGAACGATAAGGAAATTTTTTTGGAATTTTGCAAGTCTGAAGACCAACTTGCCGACATCTTCACAAATCCATTGGAAAAGGATACATTCCAGTATCTGTGTAGTTATCTTGGAATGACAAGTTCTCCACAGTGAACTCTGTCATAAACAGAGCATGTCTAAGGTATGAAACATTATGTAAATTTTGTTTTAAAAATCCCCATCTGCTTATAATTAAGGGGGAGTGTTGGAAAAATGTAATTACTCATAGATCTGTACTTGACTCTCAGGCGACTCTGTCAGAGTTTGTACAAGTCAAGATCTTGTATGTCAGTTTGACAAGAAGGAAGAGTCCACGAGTAGGCAATGTATACCATGTCGAATTTATTTCTAAAGCTAATTTGTTAGGTAGATAGTTATTACAGTCTTTAATAGTGAGTCAGTCGGCCCATGTAGAAGCAATCTTCAGGTTGCCTATAAATAGAAGAAGCAAATTGTACATCATTTTACACAGACAGAGACAGACATTAGACAGTAGAGAGAACTCTGGGTGAGAAAAGTGAAGTCGAAGCTCAAGCTTCTATGTATGTGATTTAGTCGAAGAGCCGAAGCTCTGTAGACCGACAAGTCTGGACCGACCAGTTTGTAATCAACAAGTTTGTAATACTTTGTTATTTCCGCATAGTTAATATATGAAATATTTTATGGTTGAATGCATGATTATTTGGCCGCACATATTTCTAGATTTACTTCTGTAAATGTCTTTTACAATTACTGTTAAGTGAAATATCAAAGAACCCATAAATTTCTCACCGCGTGAAAGTTCCAGGTTTTACGGCACATTGGTCCACTCAAGTCTTCCTACATATTTGGGCATATGTTTTTTATAAGTTATTTGGATTTGTAAATGTGTCTATTTTACTTCATCTCACTCACAGGTGAAAAGCATTTGTAATTTTTTAATTCTTTAGACTAAGAAACATACTCTGTAGATTTCAACCAAAGTGAGCCGACTTGAGTGGTAGGTTGAGTCAGCCGACTGAAGTGAGCCGACTTGGTCGAAGACAAGAAGTGAACCGACTTGGTCGAAGAGAAGAAGTCAGCCGACTTAGATGTGACAAGTGGTCGAGGTAAAAAAACCGGTCGGTAGAACCAACAAGTAAGTTGAAGTAAATTTGGTCGAGTGAAAGACTAACTAAAATTTATAAACTTGTCTAGTCGGGAGATAGACAAGTTTCACCGACAAGTGAAAAAGAAAAAGTGGTTGGCGTGAAAAGTGACTGAGCCTTAAACTCAAGTTTAGTCTGCTTGGTTTTAGCTAACTTTTTTTTTACAACCCTCGTCAACTCAAAAGGTAATTTTGACTGGCTTTGCTTTGAGTTCTGCAATTTACTTGTTTTACTTGAAATTAAGAATCAATCAAAGCCTCATTTGATTTTTATTCTTTATTTTTATAGGGATTGACGAAAATACATATCCAGCTGCTATCCAATTCTCACTTGGAAGATTACTGAAGGCTATTGGTTTGTTGAGTGTTGCTGCTCCTTCTGGATGTGAAAATCATGAACAATGCTTAAAGGTTAGTTGCATAATGTAGATAGATGCATGTTACCAGAACTTCCCAGTTCAAGTTTACTGATCTATGGCGCTTGTTAGGTTTTGAGGATTTGGCTTGCAGAGCAAATCCTTCCAGAGTCTGTTGTAAGACAGCACATAAATGATTTTGAGTCTCTAATTAGGCAGACTACAAATGAAATTGAATCCACCAGATCAAATTTTGTCTTACCTAAGCGTCGATCATCGGCAGAGCGTTCTGTTGATGATCCAGTGAGAGAAATAGAAGGGATGCTGGATGAGTATGAAAGGTGAGGAAATCATTTTAGGGTTTATATAATTTGCTAATTTAATCTTATCTTCTCAACATTGTTTTAGGGTTTTTCTAACAATTTATTGTTTTTGTTTTTCCCACAACACAAGCTTTATATCTGAGTTCTCAATGGAACAAATGTCTGAAGATGAAGAAGATCCAAACTCAACTGATGGGACAATGGTTGGACATAGTGTTCCCATAGCCGGAACTTCGAAATTGCAAGATGAAAGAAGCAACAGCTCAACTCATATTCTTGAAAGGCGTCGTCACATCATTCTTGAAGATGTGGAAGAGGAGATCGAGATGGAAGATGCATCACCATTTTTGGAATGTGTGGGAAGTTCTTGTAAGAATTTTAGTGTTGGAGCAGCTGGCAGTGAAGCATTATGCTCCATAACATGGAATGAGAGCAATCTATATTCTCCCAGCTTGTTCTGGCATCCTCCTCCACTGCCACAAGATATGCCCCCATCCACTCCACCTTTTCCTACTTCACCACCTCCTCCATTACCCCAACGTCCACGTTAACATAAATCTCCACTTTTTGTAACCTTTGTCTCACAGACTCTTCTCTACTTTGCATGCCCCAGAAAATATCAATGCTTTTTTTCAACTATTGTCTTGTTTATGCAGTAAACAACGCCTTTCAATAATTAGATGTTTTTCTTGAATCCACTTAGATGTATGGAAAGAGAGAGGCATCTTTGAAATCGACATTAAAGTGCCAATTTAATCTTGTCCATAATTTTTTTCATTTGGGCCCTCCTCTCACAAAACTTTTTTTCCAACCTGTGATTTCACATTTTATGTAATTATTTTGCTTTGAGATCTCAATTACTAAAGACTCCATGTTTCGACTAAACAAAACTTAAATTGAGATATGAAAAAAAAAACAAAATGTATTGGAACAACAGTACTGTAACATATTGTATACTCACAAGGAAGAACAAATACGAAATTGTAAAAGTTAACTTTTATATTCTATTTACTAAATTTAATAGTGAAATCTGTTTAATTTTTTTAAGTTATTATTGATATAAAAATTTGTTTACTATTGCGATCTACCATAAGCATTTGGCCGGAAACTCTGAAAGCTTAATATTTTAAGAATAAGCTTAAACAAGTGAAATAGCAGCAAGGCTGCTTATACCTACCTCTTAGAAATATTTTATTGTAATATTGTATATAGTTTAAAGCTAAAAGTTGAAAAAATTATGAAACATTCAAACTTGCAAAATGTATTACTTGTTGCCATGGTACTTATATTTCTATGTGAGATTACTTGTTGTTTATAGGTTGTTGCATTACTTGTTACTTCTTGTAACTGTCACTGTTTATATTTCTATGTGTATATCAATTAATTAGTTATTAAGTAAGTCCTTGAAATTAAAGATCCAAAATGAGTTTACTTGTCTTTGTGAATAGGAGAGCTTTTGTCACTACGAATATCTGAGATAAGCAATATATATGCCTAGTACTTGGCTCTTAAAAATAGTTTAATAAATATTACCTAAGAAATGGATATCGAATAACATTAACAATGTTGAATGCCTAATAAATACTTAACAATATAGATATTAAAAATGTAACAACAATTGGAGATTTTGAAAAATCTGAATTCCAATGTAAGCACCAACTATTACAATGAAACTTTCAAGAAGATATTTTAAAAACATAGAATGTGTGGCATTGTTGTATATAAATATATGCTAATCTAATAAAAAATAATAATAAAAAGAAATATTTACAAGCATTTATAAAAATAATGTTATAGACATTGGAAAAGAAAATATTTGATTATATAAAATTAAAACAATAATAAGAAAAATATGATTTTTTAGTGAAAATAAAAAATAAACTAAATGATATTAGGGAATATTTTTTTTTAAAATTTTAATATTTTTTGAAATTAACCCTTTAATCACATAAATAAACAACTAATTGAGTATATTAAATTTAATATCAAACAACTATATAATATATATAAAGAATTAATAAAAAAAACTGTTTAATAAAATAAGTTTTCAACTATAAAATAATTATAAAAGTAAGAAAAATTATAAAGTCCAGACAAATTAATAAGGAGTCACCCAAAAATATATATCCTTGTGAAGGACATAATACTAATATAATAATAAAAACATGTGTATTTTTATATAAAAAATATAATGATAAACATAGGTTTTTACAAAATTTCAAATATATATCTCTTTGTGCTCGACATAATACTCATAAAAATAATAAAAACATGTGTATTTTATAAAAAAATATAATGATAAACATAGGTTTTTACAAAATTTGAGGTAGATATAAAAAATTTCAAATAAAAAATATATTGAAAAACATATATGTGTCTTTTCTAATAAAATATGTTATTATGATACACACTTTGCAAGTGTCTTACAATTATAAAAGGAAACATTGTATAGCAAACTTAATTTTAGATATTTCTAAAAATCTATATCATCTTGAAATTATTGCTAATACATTAAATACAATTTATAAGAAGAGATTGAAAATATATAGCAATAGGATAATTTTGCTATAAAAATATATGATAAAACAAATATAATTACAATTTGAAAGAAATTAAAACAAAAATGAATTAAAAAATGTCCATTTAAATACGATATAGGTTATTGCAATGTTTCATAAAACAAGCATATTCAAGCTTCCTTAATTCAATATTGGTTTAGAATTTTAGGTTGCTTATTAGTCATTTTAATATTTAATAACAAAATCATTTTAGCTAAATTAGATATATATATTTTCCAATAAACCAAAATGTGTAATGCTTTAAGTAAGTGAACGTGAACATAAACAAATAAGTGAGTCCATTTTATTAATTTATAAATAAAGGAAAAAAATTCTAAAATAATAAGTGATTAATGATGGCAATTTGGCTGTGCAGGTTACGTTGACCTGGATGTGCTCTGGACCTGGCTGGCTGTCCTTTTAGCAAGTGGAAACCCTAGAGTTACCATGTGGAAAACCTATAAATAGCTATTAAATACATATGTAATATCAAATACATTTGCTTACAGCTTAGCAGGAGTGCCATTCATTTCTCTCCATTGTGCAGCAGCAGAAATCTGTGATAGAAGAAATGGATTACAAGTAAGCATCCTCATCGCTTCTGCTCCCAGGAGCAGAATCCACAAAATTAATTAAACTACTTGACACTAGCATGTTTGAATATGAATGTTCATCCCAGAAGATCAGTAGCTTCAGCTCATGGAACCGGATCAGGATATTGACGAGGAAGACGACTCTTTTGAAGCTATAGAGAAGCCTAGGACTTCTCAAAATTTAATTATTACGACAAATCTTCGTAGCTCATCTCAATATTAATCGTTTTTGACATCTTGCGTTTTAATTTTACGGTCACACAACTGGGGATCAACGCAGGAGACGTCAAGAAGCTCTAGGATGCCGGCATTTATACATGTAATGGTTTAATGATGCATACCAAAAAGGTTCACTTGAAATTTATTTAAAATTACAACCGTATTTAATTTTCGTCTTTTATGCTCTTGTTTTTTAAAGGAAGACTTGTACAGAGTTTGACGAGCATCAAAGGATTGTCCAATGCAAAGGTCGACAAAATATGTGATGCTGCGGAAAAGCTTGTGGTAAAAAGCTCTGCATCTCTTTTTTGGTCCATATCTTTTATTTTCTGTACAATTACAATCTTTTAAATTGAAATTCGAAATTGCCCTTTCACATGTGTCATGCAATGCAATTAATCATTAAATTATTGCACCTACGTTGCACACTTAGCTAATGTGCATTGCCATGTGTGTGTCATGCAGTGTGCCTCTCTCCACTAGGTACCATCCGGCCAAGGTCTATGTCATAGAATTCAGACGAATTTCGGTTTTTCATTTTCGGTTTGGCAAGCTCCATGAGTTAACCCTCTTATGTGGACTCTGCGTTCCCCATTTTACCCTCTCTTTCTCCGATGGCAAATCCCACTATTGCAGTGGTAGCAGCTGTATTGTGCATAGCTTTAGCAACAGGTTGGAATGCTCTCTTGAGAACTTCTCCAATCGATCCAGCAAACATCGGCCTTCCTCCTCCTCCTGAAAGAATTGGTGTTTACGCCCACAACCAGAGGCTACAGAATGCACAGAAACTCGGATCTGGACTCATCCCCAGCTCTGAAGATCTGGCTTTG
>LPNX010168043.1:0-26342 GCA_001517045.1 Pseudotsuga menziesii
ATATATATATATATATATAAGAGTTTATTTCTTAAATGTAAATAGCGATAGTAATTATTTTCCTTGGTTCCCAACTTGTGATCTTTGTCGTAAGTTACTTTCACCTAGAGTGCATAACTTGTAATGCTATAATGATTGTTCTAACAGTAATATACATTATCCTCTTATAATAATAGTATAAGCAACTGCTTGTTATTCATCTTTTGTAATGAAGATTGTTGCCTATAAGGTTCTAAACATTACAGTGAAATACAAAGTACTAAGGACTTAGAGTCTAGTGGGATGGTTCCACTCCAGTTTCTTATTTTATTTTTATAATACTTCTCTTGAATTAAGCTTTTGACCATAATAGTTAACTTAGGTAAAGTCTTTAAGAGAAATTGATTTATTACCTCATGCAAGCACTAGATAGCTCTAAAAATTATGTTATTAATCGAAAACATGGTGTAACTAATAGTACTTGTCATGGTTGAGTAAATAACCAAATACCATTAAGCTTTGTTGAACTAAGATATTGAAAAGAGTTCATAGCCAACCTCCTAGTATTTGCTATCCACTGAAAACTATAATTTTTTCTTCTATGATACTCATGAAAACAATCTTGTTTATAATGCATCCATGTTTACCAGTAATTCTGGTTATAAACAAATAAGATTTCTAAAGTTCAATATCATATTTAAAACTATGTCCTGTAAAATAATCAAGTCATACTTAAACGTTGGTTGCAACAAGATTAGCTATGCAAAATCTATTAAGAATACATTATTAACATCATAGTTTGGCTAGATGATGAAATAGCATTCTAATTAGTATCTTCCAAGTATCATAATATTTACTTAATAAACTTAGATTCAATAGCTCAAGGATTATCAAAGTTGTAACTATAATATTTATGCTAGGACTAAATGGATAAATCATTAGTGATAAACTAAAGCTTCTATGCATAAAAATACCTTGAGAATGAATATGGATTATAAGATTTCGTTGATTTCAAGGTCAACCAAAAGATTAATATGAATAAACATCTAATTATAAATTTTATATTGTAACTTGCAATGGGTAATGGATGTGGCGTGAGACCACTCCATCGATGAGATTATGGGTATGGTTGTGTATATAATGGACTTTGAATTCGCCTCGACCTAAACTATGCGATGACTATAATATAAACTTGGCAATGATTCGAGATTTCATAGTTTAAGCCATGCATCCATAGGTTGACATCCAAGAACACGTAGAACCTTTGAATGATTACAAAACTATATGATTGCGCATAAAAATTATGTTCGAATAATTGGGAATTATTTGGCATGTAGGGACTATAGAATCGACCCACTACGTGGTTAAATTATTTGTGAGACAACGTGGTTCCTTCTCAGCCAAGTGTTGGGAGTATAAGGGTTGGTGTAACCCTAGACTTTGTCATTCTCCTCTGTCATTTTTGGCTCTTCGGACTGCTCTGCAAATACTCCATGGCTGACATGCTTACCCTACTGTGAATGATAATGAGCTCTGCATCCTGGTTACACTATTCAGTCCATCTTTGTCATCCTCAAAACCTTTCTTGCATTGTGAGTTTGTCCTGGAAATAATTTGTTGAGAGCCGTGACTTTAACTTACGACCTGGCCTGTGAGTAGTGTTTGGGTTCGTTCCTCCACGGCCTGCCTGTTTGGATTTTTTAAAGGGATTATTTGTTTTTGTTTCAGCCTTGTCTCCGCCATGAGGTTTCAAGAGTATGGATTCTCATGCTTCGCAATGTGGTGACAGTGCGAGCTTCACCATCCACTTCTTACTTGGTCGTTGCTCCCTTCTCCTTGCTGTTGCTAGTAGTGGTTTGTGCACTCGTTAGACCCGTCTCTGTCACAAGAGAGATGAAAGGTTGGCCCTTTATTTTGTTGGTAGTGGCGCTCCTGTTTTTTGGTGGCTATATTTCCTTCATTTCCAAGTATGAGAAAAGTTCTTTTTAACAATTCTTAGACTTGTTCTTAACTCAGTTATGATATAATACATAATGCTAATGTTGTGGATTCGTAACCTTGCAGGTGATGGTTTACAACCCTCTTTGCAGTTGATACAAATGAGTAGGGTCGGCTTCCTACTTACGGGTAAGCCCTGGTCAACCCATGGAAATCCATGCTTGTTCAGTTATTTAAGGAACAGTTTCGGTTGGTCGTGGCCTGGAAGTGACCCTTCGTGGTTTACTGTTTCTCGTTTTGTTTGTTTAGTTTTTACTAAACCCTTGTTGTTAGTAGGGTTTTCCGGCTTATGCCGTGACTTGTAAATTTTGTTTTACTAGTTTTGTGTATAGTTATATAAAAAAATATTTGCGGCCTGTCAAGCCATTCTCTGTTAAAACTTTAAGTAAGAGAGATTTAACTCTCTTGAGCTCGAACTTGACTATTTTGATGCTCTTACTGTAATTTGTATACTAGGGTTCTTACCCTATTTCGACTGTGTAAAGAAATCTTACTTGTTAAATATATCTTGCATTAAGATGTATTATTATATCCTACTCTGTTATTTCTTTCTACTACAATAATTGTTTATAATCTCGGATATTCAAGCAAGGTTAAATTCTGTTAGTGACCTGTGTATAAAATAATTTCTTTAATTAATCTGTAGGTTAGTTTAATAATAAATGTTAAATACTTGTTTGTTACAGGTATATAGTGGTTATACTTTCATTGTTATCTTACCCTGTCCTTATAGGACTGTAATAATATATTATAGTTGATGTTTCAAAAAACTAAATAATCCAAATCTTTGGGTTATTGCTTATCTATTTATATTGTTATTACTATGAATTACAATGTTTATATTATAAATTAGAATGTTAGTATGTATAATGTTAATACTATAAGGATTTCGACCTTGTATTTTCTTTTATAATTAATTTTTGTTTAGTTTATTTAAATGAATTTGTTCATATATAAATAATATTTATTAAATATTATTTAACATTGTATTCAATCTATTTTATAAGTACATAGATAGGTTTTGTTATTATTTCCTTGTTACATTATTATAGTTGTTGTTCTTAATTTATTTATAATAAGAACTATACTAGAATTACCTTGCTTGAAATGTAAACATTTGTAGAAATAGTTAAGCAGTATGAACAATAAAATAACTCTGTAAAATGACTTGGTTCTTTCTTCCCAGAAATAAATGAGTGTTTATCTAAGTTAAATCCTTTACCTATGTGACATGTTAGTAGTTTCATTTTACAAAAATACAGTTCTGAATAAGATAAATACCTCTTTATAGTAATCAACTTGTTAAAAGAAATAAACATGTTGTTTGTAAAGTATTATGAATACTTCTTTGCTAGCATTATTAATACAATAGTCTGGTTTTTAAACAATAACTTAATTAGACAGATTAGTATTCTTTCTTGAAAACATCTATTTACAGAATTAAATCATTTAGATTTCTATCATATCTTCATCTATTTTAAACACACTACATGTGCTAGAGTATGGTCTTGTTTGTTCCAGACGGGGAAAATCACAGGTAGGATTATCTCATCCAAATATAGATTCAACATTCAACAACTAAAAAATTATAAATTCTAACAGTTCACTATATAACATGTAAATATTTCATTAGTCATTCATTCTCAGAAATAAACTTTTAGCACAACAAATAAAAGATTGTAGAACCTGTTTAAATCTGGATGACAACAGTGTTGGGAGGCTGTTCCTCCCTACCAACTCCTGGAGAGCACTCAAACAACATCTTCTTAAGACCCCCTATCTTGTTCCTGGTATCCTTGGCTAGGAAATGGTGGAGCAAGCAACAAAATATTAGTCCAAATGACTCAGTACTAACTCTGCACTCAGCAGCAAGATCCTTCAGCTGAATAGCTGTACTAGATCATTCTCTGCAGTTTACCCCTCAAACACCTTCCAGAAATTCCCTTCCCAATGAAATCCTTTGAAGTACATTCACCTAAATGATTCTCTTCTTGGAATGAGCAGCCTCAACTCTCTTCAATGGGAATTTTTATTAAGATTGCTTAGGTCTTTTTGAGTTAGTTGTCATTAATTGAGCCACCTGCTTTAATCCCACTTTCTTGGGGGATCATGACCCCAAATGTAGGGAGGTTGCCACCTGCAACATTGGAAGTGTTTGAGGATGCTTCCACTTGTCTATTTGATCTCCACCCAGTCTCCTCCACCAACTTGACCAGTAAACACTTTTTTAACAACTCTCTCAAGCTATTGTCTCCACTTTTTATTTATTTATAATTAAAATATTCATAATTACATTCAACATCCTTGACTCTGATGAGTCATCGGTTACAACTTTAGCATAAAATTTAACATAATGTCTCGGAATAAAATCAAATAAGATAATATTATTTTGCAAAATTGGGGCATGTACATGCTAGCTCCGGATGCAGTGATGAAATGGAAGATACACCAGATGGATGTCAAGACTGCCTTCTTGAATGGTGTAGTGGAAGAGGAAGTGTATGTAGAACAAATACTCAGTTTTGAGACACATGACAGGGAGTCTCATGTGCGCAGATTGAAGAAAGCCCTGTATGGTTTGAAATAGGAACCCAGGACTTGGTATGGCAGAATTGACAGCTTTCTATCGAGTTTGGGCTTTACCAAGAGTAAATCAGATTCCAACCTGTACTACAAGGTTAAAGATGGCAATTGAGTGATGCTCCTACTATATGTAGATGATATGTTTGTGACAGGCATGGATGGGTTGATTGCTGATACGAAGAGAAAGCTTTCTACCAAGTTCAAAATGAAGGAATTGGGTATGATGCATTATTTCCTAGGCATGGAGGTGTGACAGAGTGTAGATGGAATCTCCTTTGGACAAGGGAAGTATGCAATAGAGATCCTGAAGAGGTTTGGGATGATGGACTGCAAATCCATGGCCACACCTATGGAATCGAACCTGAAGCTATTGAGCGATGCTTGATTAGAGTCGGTTGATGCTACGATGTATCGTCAGATGATTGGGTCCTTGATGTACCTAACAAACACAAGACCAGACATTTTCTTTGTTGTGAACACCTTGAGCTAGTTCTTGACAGATCTGAGAAATGTTTACTTGATTGCTGCAAAGCATATTCTAAGGTACCTGAGGGGTATGGTTGATTATGGGCTCAAGTACAAGGTGAATCAGAAGATTAACCTTGAGAGTTATGTTGGTTAAGATTGGGCAGGAAGTTCCATCAATAGGAAGAGCACTTCAGGGTGTTGCTTCAGTATGGGATCAGGTGTGATCTCTTGGTTTAGCAGGAAGCAATCCTGTGTGGCACTAAGTATAGATGAATTAGAGTATGTCGTAGCTTGTTCAGCTAGTTGTGAGGTAGTATGGATAAAGAAGCTATTGTCTAATTTATTTGATCTCCAGTTGGATGCTACTTGTATATATTGCGACAACCAGAGTTGTGTGAAGTTGTCTAAAAACCCAGTGTTCCATGACAAGTCAAAGCATATCAAGATCAAGTATCACTATATTAGGGATATGGTGCAAAGGGGAGTAGTGAAGCTCCAGTATGTTGCGACAGATGATCATATAGCTGATGTGTTGATAAATCCATTGGCTAGGGTGAAGTTTGAGTACTTCAGGGAGAAGCTTGGTGTTCTCTAGATCGAGGTTCCCTCCAAAGGGAAGTGATGAGTTCATGAGCCATTCTAACATGGGAGAGGATTAAGTTTGTTCCATGGTCAAATGTAAGGGCTGATCCATTCTATCATGGTGAGAGGATTTAGGTTCCTTCCATGTCAGATATGAATGCTAAGCCATTCTGATGCGACTGTAGGATTGGTTCCTATGTGATCAGATATAAGGGCTATTGCCATTCTGGGAATGGAAATGCCTTGTCAGTTACTAGGAAAACTCAGTCTAGGACTGAGAAGCCATTATGATGTGAGAGAGGGATGTGTTCCCACTTGATAAAATCTAAGGGATGAACCATTCTGTCATGGCTAAAGGATTAGGTTCCTCCCATGACAGATGTGAGTGTTGGCCATTCTGACGAGTAGGTCAGATGTAAGGGCAACTGCCATTCTCCAAGAGAATGGAGGTACCTGGTCAGTTACCAGGTAGCTCAGTCTGGGACTAGGGGCCATTCTAATGTGATGGTAGGATTATTTCCTCCATGATCAGATGTGAGTGCATGCCCTTCTAATACGGTGCTTTCGAGCATGGTCAGATATAAGTGCAGAGCCCTTTCGATGTGGTGCTTTCAAGCATGGTCGATTATAAGTGCTGAGCCTTTTCGATGCGGTGCTTTCGAGCATGGTCGACTATAAGTGTTGAGCCTTTCTGATGTGGTGTCTTCAGACATGGTAAGATGTAAGTGCAGAGCCCTTCTGATGTGGTGTGTTTGCACATGGTCAGATATAAGTGCTTAGCCATTCTAATGCAATGTGTTTACAAATGGTGACATGTGAGTGTTGGGCCTTTTTGACAAGATGAGGTCAGATGTGAGTGCTGGGTGTTCCTTTCTGACAGGATGAGGTCAGATGTAAGAGTTGGGCGGGCCATTCTGAATTAAGTGTCAGATATAAGCGCTGATGAAGACCTACATGAAGGGTAGGCCTACAGGATTGACTCTGTAGAACTTCCTGTGATGAGAAGAATTGAGATAACACCATTCTGATATAGCATGTGATGATGATCCAAACTTGATGATGATCCAGATCAAGTGTTGATCCAGATGTGATGATGATCTAGACTTGATAACGATCCAGATCAAGTGATGATCCAGATGTGATGATGATCTAGTAGTGATGATCCAGTAGTCGTGATGATGCAGATCCCGTGATGAAGAAGACTTGAAGAAGAATATGACTTGAAGACTCGAAGACGAAGAAGACTAAGAAGACTTGAAGATGAAGATGACGAGATGATCCAGTCGATATAGAGAAGAAGACCTATGCTGAAAATTGTGTCGAAAGAATACCTTCCTAGTTAAGAGGGAGTGTTGATGTATTTGTAACTTCGGAATGTATTCATCTATGTATCTTACGTCTTGTAGCTCGATGTCTATTTTGAGATGTGTCTGTAATGTAATAGAGTCATGATGTCATCCCTCGATGTTCCGATCAGGAGGATCTATAATGTAATCAAGTCATGTCAAGTCATTGTGGGTAACCCTCCTATTATCTAATGGTTAAAGTCCCCACAGTTTCGGGCACTAGGGTTATTAGACTCACCTAGTGAAGTTAGCCTTAGCAGGGTTTTAGTCATGCCGGGAAGCAGTATAAATAGAGAGGTGATCTCTCTATTTAACACACATCTCATACACACTCAAGTGTAGCGCATAGTTGAGAAGGAGAAGACATTGGGCCTAGATAGATAAGAAGGTTGGTGTTGATTCTATCTCTGAGGAAGTTGCGGGGTTTTCTCCATTTATGGTTTCCCTGAGGAAAAACACTATGTATGATTGTCTCTTGTGTTTGATTGTTGTGCTTGATATTCTCTCAGTTAAAGATCCTAATAATGCTAACTTAATGTTAAAAATATAACACATGGTGTGAATTGCAGAGAGACCAGGGGTCGAATCTTCCAAGAAGACCCTTATTCATTTTCTTCCTGCACAAAACCAACTATTCAGATTGAGTTACAGATAATTCCATTTGAAAGGAATAAACTTCAATTAAAAATATGAAGCAGTAAAACCTTTTATACCTGGTGAAGAAAGTGACGGTCTAGAGTAGATAGATGGAGAAAAGAAATGAGTTTTAGATGACTATGGATGCCATGATCAAGCACCAAAACAACTTGGAAAGAAACTAAGTACCTAACACCAATCACTAGCAGCATTTACACCAATAAAATCAGCGTTTCACCATTAAAAAGAGTAGAGCTCGTCTCTCTCCCTCTTACAGACAAAACAACAATAATGTAGGGTTCAGACAATGAAGGACACATTAAATGTCCACCAAAATTCATACCAAAATATCCTTACAAATGGACGGCTAGGATGTAACCATGAGGCCAGCGTGGAGGCCTGGTTGTGCTATCAAATCCCAGCTAGGAAATGCTTTTAAGGTGAGTCAAATCAAAGTACAATGCTTTCAAACCTTAGCTAGAACAATAATAACATTTCGAATCATTTCTACCTCCCTTTTCAAGTACGCTGAGAACCATATGGTATAACATATAAACCATTTCACTATAACCAACGGAGTATCATGTTATAAATTTCACACCATTGCATTGTAAACCAACGAAGGGTTATATTATGTTAACCTTGGACACTATGGTTTATACCATTTCCATTTACATTTTGAAATCTTAAACTTTCATGCCTTAGGACTGTTCGGGTACATAGGGTACTCCCAAAAGACCGAACACCTTGAGCAACTACTTCACACAAATAGATCACAGATCAACACACCAATGTTTGTCACGTGGTTAAAACCCTCGAGAGGGAAAAAGTCCACAGCCCCAGCCAAATAGCTACTTGGAGCAATTTATTATGCAAAAGAAAGAAAGTTACATGAGCTTCTCATAATCGATCAACTATCCAAGGACCCTCTATGCTCTTTAAATAGAGATCATAGACCAATTGGGTGTTAAGCCATGGATCAATGGTAGGTATGATATATGAGAAGTTGAACCATCAGATCACTCTATTTCTAGAATATATCATGACTGTCGGATTAGAATATTTACAAATGCATACTAATGCATACTAAAGAAACACACTTTTACCTAATGGATATACTACACAAGTTGATCTTAACTAACTCCTAAGTGCCTAAATATCCTAACATCCCCCCTTAAGAACAACTTGGGATAGGATTGAAGGATTTAAAAAAGTGACACTATTAGGAGAAGGAAGGAGGCATTAGAGACTATCCTCCCTTAAGGACACATTCCTTAACTCCTAACATAGACCAAAGTTTAGAAAACTTCACTTCTGTAAGAGACTTGGTGAAGATTTCTGCAACTTGATCATCTGTACAGTAATAGAGATTTTCAATAACCCTATCATGAACAATATTTCTGATGAAGTGCATGTGTAGCTCAATGTGTTTTCTGTGCTGATGTAGAACTGGATCTTTGGCAAGCTTGATGGCACTTTTATTATCACACCAAAGTGGAGTAGGTTGCTGTTGCTCGAATCCAAACTCTAAAAGGATCTGTCGAAGCCATAAAGCTTCCTCACTGGCATTAACTGCGGCTCGATATTCTGCTTCTCCTGAAGAAAGAGCAAGAGCTTGTTGTTTCTTACAAGCCCAAGTGACAGGTCTAGATCCCAGACTAAAAACATAATTTGCAGTAGACTTTCAATCATCAGGATCGTCGGCCCAATCTGAATTAGTGAAACCAACCAACAAAGGTTTCCCCTTTGTACTGTAATGAATCCCAAAATGAATTGTACCTCGAATATATCGAAGTATTCTTTTTGCTGCTTTCCAGTGATTTTCATGAGGAGTTTGCATATAATGGGAAACAAGACCAATGACAAAGGAAAGGTCAGGATAGGAATGAGTCAAGTATAAAAGACTACCAACAAGCTGATGATACAAGGTGGCATCTACTTCAGGGGAAGCATAAGTGGTAAAAAGTTTGAATCCAAACTGGAAGGGAGAAGGGGATGGTTTACAATCTTCCATGTGGAAACAACAAAGAAGGTCACAAGCATACCTAGACTAGGAAAGAAAGATTCCTTATTTGGTTTGCAAGACTTGGAGACCAAGAAAATAATGCAAATGTCGTAAGTCTGACATTTCAAAATTTTGCTTAAGACTGCATTTCACATGGGTTATAAGTTTAGGGTCACTACCAGTAAGGATAAGATCATCAACATAAAGAAAAAGTATGATGAGATGGTTTCCCACTTTCTTGGTATAGGAATTGGGTTCAGAATGGCATCTAGAAAAACCGGTGTCAAGGAGAAAGCTATCCATTTTGGCATACCAAGCTCTAGGAGCTTGCTTAAGTCCATATAAGGATTTTTTAAGAGACAAACAAGGATAGAGTTATTCTGAACATATCCAAGAGGTTGTTCCATGTAAATTTCCTCATGTAAATCACCATGTAAGAAGGCAGACTTGACATCCATTTGATGGACTTCCTAGTTATGTAAGGCTGCAAGGGAAAGAACAAGATAGATGGAGTTCATTTTTGCTACAGGGGCAAAGGTTTCATTGTAGTCAATCCCTTCAACTTGGGAAAAACCTTTGGAAACTAACCTTGCCTTAAGTCTTTCAACACTTCCATCCGATGCATACTTAGTTCAGTAGACCCATTTACATCTGACAAGTTTTCTTCCTTTTGGAAGAGGAACAAGATCCCAAGTATCGTTCGCCATTAAGGAACGATATTCTTCATCCATAGCTGCATCCCAATCTGGATTTCCTGAAGCTTCTGCAAAAGTTTCTAGATCATGATTCTCAGAAACTTGAGCCAAAAGGGAAGAGGCTCGCTGAAACTAAGAATGTGTTCGACGTTGATCTCTCGGATCACCGGTAAGATCACCAGCTGCTTCACATGTTGAACAGGTCCATCGAGGAGGAATTGGTGCTGGTGCAATTGGAGGAACATGAGTAGGAGGAGGTGGATTTTCATCCTCACTGTCATCATCAGAAACTAGAGTTGGAAACCTCTCAAGGAAGTTGGAAGAAGAAGAAGAAGAAGGCACAATTGCCGAATCAGGCTCATAGGCCAAAGATGGCACACCCACCAAGTTAGGCTCACAGGCTAAGAGATTTTCATCAAATTTAACATCTCTTCTAATGCTTATATCATGTGAATGGGGCTGAAGAAGTCTATAACCTTTTACATCTTCTGAATATCCAACAAATATGCACTTTTCACTTTTAGGCTGCAATGCTTTCCGTTTTTCATCCGGAATGTGAGCCCATGCTTCACAACCAAACACACGAAAGTGACTTACATTTGGTTTAATTTTACTCCATGCTTCTTCCAGTGTTATACCTTGTAAAACTTTAGTGGGTGTGCGATTAACTATGTAATTTGCACAATTTATGGTCTCAACCCAATATTGAAGATTTGTCCCTTAGAGTGGATCATACAATTAGCCATTTCTTTTAAAGTGTGGTTCTTCCGTTCAGCTACACCATTTTGTTGTGGTGTATATGGAACAGTGTGATGTCGTTGGATTCCTTGTTTAGTGCAAAAAGTAGTGAACTTGTTGTTAACATATTCTCCTCCATTGTCAGATCTTAACTTAATAATTTGATGACCAGATTGTTTTTCAACAAGGGCCTTGTAGGCCAAGAACATGTTAAATACTTCGCTCTTAAGTTTTAGGAAGTAAACCCAAGAGCGTCTAGAGTATTCATTAATGAAAGTTAAGAAATATTTGAAACCAGAAAAGGAAGCAGATGGAAGAGGACCACACAAGTCACTATGCACAAGCTCCAAAGGAACCGAGGCATGCCAAGAGGCACGTTTGTGAAAATTGTCCCGATGATGTTTTCTGAGTACACAACCGGAACAAACACCATCCTTGCAAGATACCATTGGAAGACTAGCCACCATATTATCTTTACATATTTGTTGCAATGAGCGATAATTTAAGTGACCAAATCGCTCATGCCAAAGTTTGCTCAAGTTATCACTATGAGCAACAAAAACTAAAGGAAAAGGTGATGACCCAAAGTTGTTAAATTTGTACAACCTGGTAATATCATCAACATTTCCAGTAGCAAGGACATTTTGAGGATTTTTAAAATCCTTGATTACAACTTGGTGAGGTGTAAACCTCACAGTTTTACCTTCACCTGAATGAGTAATTTGATAGACTGATAACAAATTGCAGGAAATTTTTGGAACACATAGTACATCACTGAAATGATCATTTTCTACTGGAACTATTCCTGATCCTACAACACTTAGAGATCTATCATTACCAACAAATATTTGTTTGGTGTTACATTCATGCATAGTAGAAAATATGGCTTGATCCTTAGCCATGTGATAAGATGATCCAGAATCAATAAACCATTCATTTGAAGTATAAGAAGAAGATGCAATATAAGAGTAACCAGAAGCACAAAGTGCATGTCCATGAGAGTTAGATTCTGAAGATGAATATATGATGATGTGGTGTTTCTTTATTGCTGCTTCCAAGGCTTCCATCTTCTTGAAACACTTACATTCATCATGATTATCTTTCCCACAAAAATTGCAATGATGCTTAGTCTTCTTTCCTTTTTTCTTGTATATTTTGTCATTTTTTAAGGAAGGAGCTGACTAAGAGGGTTTGGGACCCTTGTTGTCTGGCTTATTGTTGCGAGAATTTTGTTTCTTGGGAGGCTTGGAATTTTCTTTCTGTTGGGACAATAAGGCTTTCCCAAATATATCTGCATTGTTAATTATAATTCCAAAATGAATGAGCTTATCTTTCTCTCTAATTAAGGAATCACAAAAGGATTCAAGACTAGGCTCTTGATAGCTAGTTGTAGTAAAGGATTCTTTCATGGAGTAGAATGTAGATACAAAAACAGAATATGCAGGTCCAAGTTTGGAAAGAATATGATAAATACATTATTTATCTTCTTTCTTAATCTTGCATTCTACACATAAGAGTTTAAGAGTTTTATACTTAGATAAATAGTCTTGAATGCATGAAAAATCATTTGGATTCAAGGAAAGCAACTCATTCTCAAGTTGATGACCCCGAATTTCATTGTGTTTACCAAACACAGATTCCAACTTTTCCCAAGCTTTATCAGGTTCATCAGTTCTAGATATGTGGAATCACAAATCAGTAGAAATTAACATCCCAATCAATCCACGAACTTCATCACATCTATTTGCCCATTTAATTTTTTTTACCATCATCAGTGGATTCTGTTTCTTTCCCTGAGGTTATCCTGAAAAGTCCCCTACTTCGTAGAACATCCTCGATATGAGATTTCCATGAGAAATAGTTAGAACTTGTAAGTATAATATCACAAGGGGCAGCCAAACTGTAAAATAATGAATGAAAAAATATAAACTAACTATTTGGTTGCAAAGAGCTCGAAAAAATATGTTGTTTTAAAAAAAAGGCACTGAAAACTGATTTGCGATGATGAAGTTATGCTTGATCAAAGAAAATGTTGAAGATGTCCCCAATAGTGACATGGCAGATATTAACATGACCAACTAAAAAAAAGAACCCCCCCTCTTCCCAAGATCAACCTTTGACAATCACTTTACAATAAAGTTGCTTTGAAGTGAATCACTTTTGTAGAATAAGTGAGATTCACTTTTACAATAATGTTACTTTTAAATAGTGCGGCAATAAATTAAAAGATTTAAGTGACTCACTTTTTATTTTATTTTATTTATGTAAAGTAGCTTAATAAGACTTGAACTCAAGACCTATTAAGGAATAAAACAACTTTGGACCAAGTGAGCTAAGTTTAAAAGGTACGTAAAAGAATTGAAAGAGGAAGGGTTTTTTTTTTACTCTTCTCTCTTGTTCTCCGTGCTCTCCTTTTTTCCTGCAAACCACAAAAAAAAAAGAAAAACAAAAACAATTTTTTTTTTCCACACAATGGGGTTAGATCTTGGTTATCTTACCCGGAAAGTCTATGTTTTCAAATTTTCTTGCTGTTTCAGATTTGCCGTGGTCGCACAAAGTGCACGGTAAAGAGCATACGTAGCCGAGAAGACAAGAAACAAATTTTTCTTATTGTTTCTGATTCGCCGTGATCGCGCAAGGTGCATAGCAAAGAGCATACACAGTCAGGGAAGGCAACAATCCGAGACTAAAAACAAAAAACATATCTAATAATGAAACTGATAAGATATGAGAGATTTTAAGAAAACAAATCCATCATTGTAACATTATACCTTCAGATTTGTCGAAATGGGTGTTTCTGGAACAAATGGAAATAGTTTTCGATGAAATGAAAACTATTTCCGAATGGAAACGACACTCTAGACGCAATGGAATAGATTTCACAAGCCAAAAATGCACAGAAAATCCAAAAACAAAAACCCTTTCAAAGTTTCGGCAACACTGGTTCCATGTCTAGATCAAAACCGAAAGCGGCTCTTCATAAAAGCTCTGATACCATGTTCGGGTACACAGGGTACCCCCAAAATACTGAACACCTTGAGCAACCGCTTCACACAAATAGATCACAGATCAACACACCGATGTTTATCACGTGGTTAAAAGCCTCGAGAGGGAAACAGTCCACGGCCCCAGCCAAATAGCTACTTGGAGCAATTTATTATGCAAAAGAAAGAAAGTTACATGAGCTTCTCATAATCGATCAACTAGCCAAGGACCCTCTATGCTCTTTAAATAGATATCATAGACCAATCGGGTGTTAAGCAACGGATCAATGGTAGGTATGATCTAAGAGAAGTTGAACAATCGGATCACTCTATGTCTAGAACATATCATGACCGTCAAATTAGAATATTTACAAATGCATACTAAAGAAACACACTTTTACCTAACAGATATATTACACAAGTTGATCTTAACTAACTCCTAAGTGTCTAAATATCCTAACAAGGACTAAGTCCTTTACATTTCATACCATACACTTAGGTTATTGTAAGTCCCATGTCCTTTTAACCTTAATTAAAACCTTCTTACATTAAAGGGTGGGATAAATACTATGAGATAGTCTCCCAACCCTTGGGGCTATTTAAGCCCTAGTAAACATATTAAAAATGAAAGCAAGGAAACGATAAAACATCACCTTCGGGCGTAGGTGAACGTAACGGTTGGAATTAGCCATTCCGCAGCTGGCAAAACCTGGCATAGTAGGAGAAATGAGATCAGTAACTTATAAGCATCATTAACTTATCACATGAGTAAAATTGTGTGTTAAAGAATTGAAGGATAAAATGCATGAACAATTTTGTTTTTATTTTGTGAATTTTGAGGTATGTGACAGAATGGTATTAGAGCATGGTTACAAAACTATGATTGAATCAGATCAACACTAAAATTGTTAAAGAAACCATAAAAATAATTTTACTTTATTTTTTTTTGTTTAATTCTCTTACAAAAGAGGAAAAGAAGGATAACTTTGTTTTTGTAGGAAAAACATGGCAGTAGTAGGGATGTCTCCAAAAGAAAAGTCTCACCCAAAAAATTCCATAAATAACAAAGAACATAATTTAAGGGATGGGGAGATCTCGGTAAACCTGAATGAAAGCCAAGATAATAAATCTAAAGTGCGAAGAATTGTTAAGGAATTAAGATCAAACCTAAAAATATTTAAGGAGGATAATGAACGAATCTTAAAATATCAAGAGAAACTAAACACTATTTTATTAGATAAAATACATAATGATGAAAAAGAGAAAAACAAGGAATCTGAACATATCATGCCTAAAACTACACGTTACAAATGTAAGGGAAGGAAATTGGAATTTTCCAGTCACAAGGCTAAAGCTTCTAGTGAAGAATGAGTCAAACATCACTAAAAAAACAACAAGATTCAATTAAAAGTAGTGATGATAATAAAAGGAAAAAGAAATACAAACAATATGAAGGAATATATGGGTAGTTTAAAAATATTAAACCACCAATTTTTAATGGTGAAATTGAAGAAGGAGAAGAAACAGAAGCTTGGTTGTCAGGGATGAAGAAATACTACCAAATCTACAATTACTCCAACAAATTGAAAGCTAAAATGGCCATATATAATATGACTAGAAAAACATATATATGGTGGCAGGATATAAAGAAAGTAAAGGGAATAAAGTGAATATATGTAACTGGGAAAACATTTAAAAATAATTTTAAAATAAACAACTCGTCAGAACCGTATTACGAAGAGTATGCTAAAGAGTTTTACGAGTTAAGACTAGGAGCTATGACTATGAAAGAGCTCTGCAATAAATTTTTGAGTCTACTTCATTATGGACCTTATATAATTGATGAAAAACCTAAGATACATCGTTTTCTTAGTTTTTTCCTATCATATTTAAATAACAGATTGAGTATCACTATTCGAACATGATGGAGTAAGCAATGATAAAGGAAAATCTATGTTACGATCAAAATAAAAATAAAAGATAACATGTACCAATTTGGAAGAATAAAGGACGAGATAATTTTTATCCGAGAAAGAAAAATAATAAATTCCACAAAAACACAAGGAATAATTATAAAGGGTATCAAGGCAATAACTACAAAAACTATAAACCACATAATTCTGTAGTAAAGAAAAGACAACCTCCCACTACTTTTAACAAGAACAGTGCACATTCCCAGATGCAGGTGCGTGCTCTACAGCTCATCAACAGGCCTTTCCTCGATATGTACGAAGGACGTGTGGCGATCAATATGCTAACCTCATCAGTGATGACAGGTCTACGAGAACCTTCATCGTCCTCCAAGCATGGGAGCTGAGAGGGATGTCAACTCCACACCTGCGATGTGGGGTGGCGAATATCGGCTTCAATCCTAGCCTTCAAGTCTCTACATTGAGATTCATAGTGCGTACGATGGCAGGGAGGGAGAAGGTATTGAGCGCGGTAGTGTGGTATTTGGATATCATAGTTTGGCTCTGCTCAACTAAGTGCACACCTTGGCTTGTTGAGCGTCTGCAAACTCACAGTGAGTTTCCCTACTCGAACTGCATTTTTCTAATTGATACTCTCTAGAAGAAGAAGCACTTCCAGCTCAGCATGTCCTGGCAGCGTGCCACTCTGCGTAGAGCCCGCACAGACAGGGGAAAATCTTAGAGAGGTTGTAGCTTTTAGGTAACTGCGGACTATGAATCACATATCTCTAACAGGGTTCATTTTTTTATGGAAGCTTAGGAGAACCGAGTTCTAAATTAGAAGTTGGAAACAGGCCAGGATGGTAGCCAAATCAATCACTATTAGCTCATGAAGAACATGCTCTGTAATTTAATGGAGGACATGCTTACCAATTGGGCGGACACCAGAGACACGGTTCAAATGGTGAAGCCTAGAATTTCAGAGATAGATGCTCAGCTCACGGCAATGGAGAGCTCATTCGCATGGAAAGGTAGTATGGGTATCTTAGGCCAGTGAAGGCTGCATGGTGATACTACTACATTTCGACCAAAAATCCGATGGTCGTATTATCGGATTTTTGACACTTCCCTGTCACATGTACGACACTATGATTTTTTTTAAGCGTCGGTGGATTTTCGTCGGTTATCCGACAGCTTTCCAATCTGTCAGTTAACTGATAGCTCAGTTTACCGTCGGTTAAATGTAAATTGTCGGTTATCCGACATCTAATTCATATTAAATTTTTAACCCGCGTCGCTGTAAGCATCGGTTAAGTGACGGTGGAGAAAACATAAGCGTCGATTAAGTGACAGCATGGGCGTCAGTTAAGAGACGACATCGAATTTAAAAAAAAAAAATCACCTACAAAGCGTCGGTTAAGCGACACCTACAGGCTGTCGCTTAAGCGACGGATATAAATGTTTAAAAAAAAATACAAATGCTAGATTCCAGTTTCAGCACAATTTGACACATTCATATGGGCATGGAGTTGCAAATCCAATGGCAATTAGTACAACTGATTGCTACTGGATTTTTGTAGAAGCATCAAGGTAAAATCACTTTTCAGGAGGACCACTCCCCATTTATTCTAGGAGATTTGAGAAGCTTTAAGTAGGAATTGGATTTGCTTGTGAGAAATTAGACTGAAACTCCATGATTTATATTGTAATGTTGAGTCCCTCCCTTCGTCTGCATGCTTATATGGTTTCTTTTTTTACTTTTCAAGGGCAGGATTTTCATGTGGTGTCATTATTGGTTCCATTTAATTATACGCAACATTTTCCCCAAAAAATGAACAGTGCTTTACAAGGGCCTATTTGGAGAGACTGTAGATGGGCCTGTAATTTAGCTCATTTATTAATAACAGCAGAAGATTGTACCTTCTCACGTATAAAAGAACTCCACTTGCCCCTACCTTCTACTCATACTGAGTTCTGATGCATTACCTTATTGAGCAATGTATAATCCTCCAGGATATCACATAAACTCAACAATTGTCATGGTTGGTGTTGTACTGAGGACTGCCTACAAAATCGAGAATTTCCAAAAAAAATCTGTTCATTGTGACAAACCAAAGACCATCAAACACTGGTTTTTGTAATGCTTTTTCTCCCAGCAGTGTTGGAAAACAATGCAACAAAAACTATCTTATTTACTGCAAGACAATTTTCATTTGCAGAGAGCATTGCTTGGGACCTCCAGTCAGCACCTTTTTAGTCACTATGTTGGTCTATGACACTATATCCAACTTCAGTTATGTATTTTCTCATTGAACTGTAAATGTGTTTGAAGGAGTTCTAAGTACAGCCTCGGCTTTTAAACGTTGTCTTTGAATGAGGTAAGCGTTCAAGTCAAAGCTAAAGGTTTTCTGCTCATCATGATGCTAAGAATATATGTGCCTATGTTTTTTCTGACCTTATTGCAAGCTGACTGCTTTAAGGTAATTCTTCATGTTCTGTAAATATTTATTTCCAGTATAAGATGAGCCATACATTCTCGGAACCAAGAGAAAAAAATGATATTAATTTTATTTTTCTTAAAGAAGAAAGGTCAATCAGATATTTAATGACCTTTCATAACAATTACCATCATTAGATATCAATGCAATTACGCAGTTATGCAAGTAAAAGTTGACCATGACAAATCATAAGATTTCTGTGATTATCAATCAAGATACAGTAAAAATCTGGCTTCTGGCATGCTCTCCTTGGACTTGGCCCTTGTTTGCACAGTGCTTTTAGTCTAGAAATTGATTTAAAGGGAGTAAAATATTATCCAACATTAGGCACATGGAGCATAATAAAACATTTTTAATCCTGAGCCATCATTGGGGCAGTAGTGGGGTACATTACATTCTGGCCTTTCAAAAGACCATAAAATGTAATGGTATAAGTGCAACCATACAAGCAATCAGAATCCTGTTTGACGTTGTAGATTGATGTTAAAGTGGCCAGCTTTTAGAGAATGATGGCAAAGGCTTATAATTCTCAATATTAGATTTTAATACCATTTTTGTGAGTTTTGTTAGCATATTTACTTAATTTCAAGGAAGTGCTTCAGACCTTATAGGCACAATCAGCTTTCCTTAAGGGAACAATTTTTCAGGAGACAATACTAAATATACACAAAACAATTAAAATTGTCCATTTTGTATACCAGTTGCCACATCAGTATCTGAGATATCTCTATTCTTAAGATAAGACTTTAAATCTTAGTTGAATAGATGCAGTGCTTATAATCTAATGAAATAAGACAAATTAAGATGTGATACTATAACTACAAACTAGTTAGATGAAAATACATAACAATTTGTCAACAGTAGATAAAAATTTTAAAAAATAAGATAAGGTCTGATTATTCAAAGTTCTGTGTCATATGCGTGATAATGTAAAGGAACAAGATAATTTAGTTTTGAAAACCTTCATGATATCATCTCTTTCTTTCATCTATTACTGCTTCAAAATTCAATAGAAACAGCAGTCTCCCTTTGAATATAGATGCAGTAAAGACAACACTATGGAGTTAGCAATTTGCTATATTGATGGGATTTGTTAGACAGACTACAATCAAGAGACAATGAGTTTAAATATTAAGTAATCTTCAGAAAATTCTTATGTTATTTAGTCAAAATCATTTTAGCTTATCTACTTCTTAAATATCGCTTTCTTTATATGCCTGCCACATGATCAGGTCATCACCCCTCTTATTCCCTAATAGTAATTTTTAAGGGCAAGGGTTGCAAACCTGTTAATATAAGGTGATCACTTTCTGACAAATGAGTAAAAGAAAACCTTTCTAAAAAACTCCACCTTTGATCAAAGTAGTTCTTAGGAGGAGCAAAGGACCCTCTTTGGGGTCTACATTGACCAGCTGGAATCCTTCATCCACAAGCACATTAAGGTTGGAAATGGCTTCCTGTTGCCTTCTATATCAAGTGTTGATTTCCATGCTCCTTTCACCAATGAATTAATCTTTATGGCCTCTGCTCTTGGGGATATACAAATACAAATTAATGCCCTGGCCAGTTTTTGTGACCATCAAAAGTTGAGGATCAACCTAGGCAAAACAAAGTCATGATCTTCAATGCATTGAGGATATTTCTCTCTAACCTATAGTTCTACTTTTCGGGGGTAGATATTGAGATTGCAAGAGCTTACACCTACATGGGTGTCCACTTCATGGGGCCTCGTTTAGCATGTGACAACCTCTCTAGCCTTGACTCGACAAAGGGTACAACTCCGTAGCCCTCATCAAGAAACTGTGTTTTGAGAATCAATTCAGGACATTCAATCTAAACTTTACCCATGGTACTCTACAGTTCAAAGATCTGGCTCAAGGAGCTGTTGAAGTGCTTAGTTTTATTAAAGAGTGCATTTTTTCTCTAGATTGGCGTTCTTCTATTTACAAAGAAGCCTGTCACGAACTTAATGAAGAACATGTCAGTGCTCTTTTATGAATGCTACAGCCACAGCTTTCAGTTGATGAAAGAATGGAGGGTGTTGGTGTTTCAGATATGTCCTATGAAAAACACTTCCTTGAACATTTTCACAAAGCATGCTTTAACCTGTTACATGAACTTGTTATGAGGCGTGCCTTATCCATCGAACTTGAAGAACACCTAGTAAATCAAGTTCTGAAGGTCATTAGAGGAAATTTCAACTCAAAATGGGCCTCCTAAAATGAATTCATAAAATAATAGTTAAAATAATAAAATAATATTTTTTAATTTTGGAGGAAGAAAAGAAAAAAACTACTTTTTTGTTTGTATTTTTGACATATCTCCCTGTGTTTTTACTCAAATTTCGATCGGGAGAGCTCATTGGATGCGAAATTAAATTCCGCATCCAACGAGTACCCACTCGACATACTTTTGACGGACCCCACTACCCCAAAAACAAGAAATACCTGAAAAACGAAATGATGATGTCATCATTCCATTTTTTCAGGTATTTCTTGTTTTCGGGGTAGCAGGGTCCGTCAAAAGTATCCCGAGTGGGTACTCGTTGGATGTGGAGTTTAATTTCGCATCCAACGAGCTCTCCCAATAGAAATTTGAGTAAAAACACAGGGAGATATGTAAAAAATACAAACAAAAAAAGTAGTTTTTTTAATGATACCTATCCCCAAATTTATATTAAAAAAGTGTTTAAGACCTATATGATATTTCAAATTTAAAGCAATTTCATTGGCTAACACATGATGACATGGAATTTGAATAAAAGTTAAAAGGCCCATTTTGAGTTGAAATTTCCTCTAATGAGAGGATGGGAGGTTTGCTTACACTGATGATGCTCTTGTTCTTGTAGCTCACATTCTTATTATAAGGACATCCACAGGGTCCAGTTTGGGAGATGACTCCTTAAGACTCAAAATCTGCAAAGGCTACACTGATTTTATTGTTGAGAAACTGAAAGCTACATATTCAGGGTGCTTAAATATCCAAGAAGTTTGTGCAAGTCTTCCATCCCTATTTCATTTGGAAGTTCTTCTCATGGATTTTCATTCTTCAAATACATTTGAAAAAATCAAAATGGCAGAGAATATTTTTTCTACCCTCAGCAATGTAAGTTGTCTTCCAGTGGAACTTAACAGCACACAATTGGTTTGCTAATTTTCAATACCTAAAACCATGGATCAAATAATTAGTTTATAGCATTCATTAATTAACTCATTCATTCATTCATACATAGAAAAAAATAAATAGTTGAAGACATTACTCCATAATATCAAAAATAATATCCGAGGACAATGCATAAAAAATTAATGTAATAGTGTACTTGTTACAATCACTACTTTTTTTGGCGCTTTTTTCTCTCCACATATTCTCCAAGTGTGACATCCTCTTCTACCAATTGTTTTTTGTTTCCTATGCCCTCTGTATCTAACTGTGATCATGTTTGTTGACGGTTCGTGTGCTCACGACGTGTACGTGGTTGTTGTAAGGTGCCAGGATGTACTGGAAAAATGAAGAAATATTAATTACTTGAGGTGTTTTTATTATTATCATTGTAAGTCCTTCATTAATAAAAAAACATTAGAGTGGTGCTTTGTACCTGGCAAATCATGGGTGACATGAATTTCATGAATTTGATCTTCTGATGCTACCTCAAGTTGCACATGAAGACCCTCTGCATTAAAACATCAACACTTAGAACAATATAGTATTTGCAATTTAATATTTGAGACTTTAATCCATACTAGTTTTTTTTTTAACATAGGACTATTTATTACCTGGATTTTGATCAACATGAACTCCAATATCTCTTTCTCCTCCATCCTCCGCATTTTCTCTACTTTCGTTGTGAGGCTTAACACAAAGAGACACAATATTTTATGTACTAGTTTATTTATGAATATAAAACACAATGAATCAATCTTAAATAGAATTTGTTTATTTTAGTTACCTGTTCGCAGGATGGACCAATGGAAGACTTTGCTTGGCTACCACAACTGCTTGTTCGACGTTCAACAACACCTAAAAACCCGCGTTGGTAGTTGATCCTCATGTCTTCCTCCATTGGCAAATCGTGGAATCTTTGAGCCTGTAATTTTCAATTAGATCATCATTCTTGTTGTTATATCATCATGAAAACAATTTTAAATGCAATCTATAATTTATATACAATAAAATAATTATTGATCATACTTATGATTCGTGCTTGCAGGTTGGAATATCCACCAGGGCCACGCTTGTGTTGCCCATGTTTTTCTATTCTTTCTTGGGTGGCCTTCGACGTATTTGGTAGCCTATAAAAGTAATTTTAAATACGTTAAACATTGCAAAAAAATGGAAAATAAAGTGTAATAAACATATAATTGCATTGCTGAAAGTATTGCATACCTTCTAGCTGACTTGGGTACTGGCTTGCCCGCTATTTTCGCAGCTTTCTCCCTTACATCATCCCGCAAGCCTTTCCACTCCCTTGTTAGAATCATCGGAAGGCACTCATACATTTGATTAATTGCTAAGTTGTTCCGATATCCCTCCCATACATAATGTAAATATTGGCCAGCTTTTTCGAGAACCTTTTTTTGGTTGAAGGTTTCGGCACCGTAAAAACCCAACCAAGCGAGCAATAGGCTCATCTTTCAAAACTCTACTCTGTCAGTTCCACCATGTGCGGATAGTGGGCCCAAACAGCTCTAAAGACCAATCATTAAGATGTTTATAAAAGACATCATTTCCTACAAAAACGAGTATGTGTTAATTAGTGTAAAAAGAATGATGCATAATTACATTCCAATAAAATTATAATATATAGTTAAAACATTTTGTAAATAGTACCTGGAATGTTCTCCATCTTGTAGGGAATGAGATCTTTGTCCACCAAAAAAGTAGTCTCAAATGTTCCCGTGCTAGTGACACAGAAAGATCCAGGAAATGCTGGGACGACAGCATCAAAGTCATGCTCTTCTCCATGTACCAACCCTTGATCCTCGCCAGCACTCCCATGCCCCTGATCCTCGTCGGCACTCTCATGTTCCGTCTGGGGTGTCTCATTTTGTGTTTCCGACTGGCCAGATGGCAACGATACATGATCAGTGGCGAAGGGGGTGTCATGCTCAATGGTATCAACATGCCTCTCACCGGGGAAAAAATATTCCTGTAGAAACAAATAATATTTTAGTTACTCATATACGAATAGGACAAAAAATTTCATTTGGAATAGAATTATAATTAAAGAGTTTGCAGCTTACATCCAAGCGCTTTACTTTAAGCAACACACGATCTATCTTTGCTTAAGTCTCATCCTGCGTCATTTGTGGATCCGATATAAGCAGATTGATGACCTCCTGATTTAATTTTTTTTTTGCTTTTTGAACTGCATCCCGAATATTCTTTGAATTCTTGAGGTCAACATCGTCAAGAATGTGCCCCAAATCCATATCCTTCGGATCCGTCTATAGATAAGTATCATCCGACATAAAAATAGAAAACGTTAATATCAATTTGAAATCATTAATATAATTAGATAACATAAACATGTGTCGACATATTATCTGTCATGGAGCTCTTGCCTCGACCCTCATCCTACAAACAAAATATTGACCACATTGATATCATAATTAAACAAATGTACTTTCTAAAGAAGCAGGTAAGTAAAAATGTGGTATATATACCTGTTGCCTATAGGGGGGTGTCGGCCTCCCAGGCTCCATTGGGGACTTGCCCCGATCAGCTGACTGCAACAAAGTAATTAAAAACATTAATTTCGAACTGAAACTAATACACAGGGAAAATATTATTTAAAAACATATTTAAATATTGACCACATCAATATCATAATTAAACAAATGTACTTTCTAAAGAAGCAGGTAAGTAAAAATGTGGTATATTTACCTGTCTCCTGTAGGGGGGTGTCGGCCTCTCAGGATCCATTAGGGACTTTCCCCAATCAGCTGACTTGTGGACTCAAGAGTTTTTGTTTGTCATTTTTTTGTGGGAAGGGGCTACGCCAACACAAAAGTGGTCGAACCGGCAAGTTTCAAAACCAGTTAAAATTATCAATTCTAACCAGAAAAGGCCAAAACCTGTCAGAACCATCCAATTTCAGTCCACTTTGGCCAATTTTATCTTTTGATAATTATGAAATCATCTATTTATGGATTTGACTATGCATGTTAAAATCCTTTATATTATTCCTCATGTGCTGAGCACAAATCCTGTCAGACTTAGTGGACAGTAAATCAAAAGTAGCTACATGTTTATCATATCTAGAGTATATTTCTTTTAAGTTTGAGCAATAAAGACAACACACTAGTATATTTTTAAATATAATTTCCTTCTCCCACAAAGGATATTAAACGTTAAATTGACCCCTACCACGAAGTTCTATAATCTGAACAATGGGACCAGCTAAGAATGGATACAAATTTAAAAATCAGGGAAGAAAGTGGGTGAAACAGGATCAAGAGCGTTGATTATTTACAAAGAGAGAATCATGTGGAAGAGGAGGTATGTTTAGTTGCAAACAGAACTCTTTCAGATAGGACAGAATCACAGTTACATGATAGATATCTCAAGGATCCAGAATCCAGGGCATTGTATTTTCACAACAAACAGTCTCCTTCCAACTATACCCAAGTCAACAACCTTGGGGTTAATTGGTATAGAACCTTGAAGGTTTAGTAGCCAATGTGTCAGGTTAGTCTGCTTGAATCTCCAAGTTGTTTTTATCACTCATTTGTGATATACGTATGGGAGCTTGAGGAAAGAGAAAGAGTATGTTCTCTAAAATTGTGGTTGTTTGTGAATTCACCAAAATATATCTATATTTTATAAAAAGGGTTGCCACAAAATATATATGGAGTTCAACACAGGTACACAGGTTGCAGCCTTTTCTAATTATTGTTAGGTATATTTTTTCAAAGTTCCGTAATGCATCAAGCCCAATATCTAATTGTTTGGGTTTTGGCAATAGTTTTGTAATGCATAAGCCTATAACCTGTCTGTTTGATCTTTATTTTGAACTTGGCTACAGGGTTGAATGTAACTCTGTGCTTATTAGCACCCATGTTTTCACTGTGGCTCTGCACCAGCTGTTTATGAGCTCATGGAACAAAATCTCAATATAGGGATAACTTGCAACCACAAGCCAAATCATTCAACTACGAGTTCATTGGTGAGGCCAACAGAGTATCAACAGGTTCCATTCCCATTGGGTCTGCCCTAACTGTATGGCATGAGTTGAAGGACAGATGGGTAATGTGTAAATCCAAGGTGACTTTAGGAGAATAGATACTCAGACCAGGGCCAAAAGGAACTCTGTTCTTTGGGGCACATCATCTGAAAGCTTGTTTCTTGAAACAAGCCAACTTGAAAAGAAAGAAAGAATGGAGAAATGTAAAAGTACAGATTGTGAGAGAGAGATTTCCAAAGAGGGGAATTAAAAGTCCATTACCTACCTTTCTTTGCTATGAATTAAAAGTTCATTGGATTGGAAGAAGATATCCTGATTCTTGAAACACCTTGACAGTTTGTAATGTAAAGATTTATCTTAACTCTAAATGTATTAAGTATTGAAACACTTTGATAGTTTGTAATAAATTAGTAGAGATCTATCTTAACCCAAACTTATTAAGCAAGTATTAAAACACTTTGATAGTTTGTAATAAATTAGTAGAGATCTATCTTAACCCAAACTTATTAAGCAAGTATTAAAACACTTTGATAGTTTGTAATAAATTAGTAGAGATCTATCTTAACTGAAACCTATTAAACATTGAGATGGCTAAAAAACACCAAGCGTAACCTGCTCTATACTTAATAAAACCAGGGTTATGATGGATCTATGCTAGTGTCAATATATATAGATTTTCAAGGAAATTTTGCAAGAAAACCCTAAAGATGCTTTTCCACATTCATGGATGCATCTCT